>VWZV01009252.1:55844-83950 GCA_013397155.1 Irena cyanogastra | reverse complement strand
CAATGCAATCAAGGTTATTAAAGACAATAGTGAAATATTTATAACAGACAACTATTAAGATCTTTTCATGGCCATAAAGCATCCAGAAAGTCTTTCCTGCCACATCTGAGCAATTATTAATCTCACCTTGCTGCTCTTTCTTCTTTCATCCATTTAAAACCTGGAAATTATAATTATCAGAGATCATCAATGCAATGTAGGAAGGAAAATAGGGGCAACAAAAATCATACTAAACAGAGCAAATACAAAATATATCACAGATATGAAGAAGTACCTCCCTTAGTATTCCTCCTCCTCCCCTAATCTAAAAAGTCAATGGTTGAAAACACAAATAGAAGAAGCACCTTCCTGTGAAGGTGAGGGAGAGGAAGGTACTGCTGCTGCTTATTGACAAACAAATGAGCAGCCATTCTGTTCCTTCATCCCATGGACATGGGAAGTACCAGACCTAAACCCTACATGGATGGGGCTGCTATGTTTGACCACTGAAAACCCAAATGCTGACCGACCGTGAACATAATTAGAAAGCTGTCAAAGCTAAGTATAATTCATATTAGTCCTGAAGTGATTGATAAACATGTTATTTGCCTGACAGAGTGAGAAGAGTTTTAACCAGTTTAAGAAAAATGTAAGACATTAACACAAAAAAGATTACACTTGTGTTGAACTTGTCTAGAGCCATAAAGCCAACTTGGTTTTACCTGAGCTCTTTGGAGGTCTTTCTCAACACCATTAAAATTCCAATAAATTAATTCCCTTTCATTTTGAATAAAAAAAAAGGGGAGGGTGAGTTCCTAAGAAATACCTTGAGACCTGGTCTTCTTTCAGTGTTTTCCCTTTGTAATTACTCAATAAGCAAAAGTCTGGTCACATAGGAACAATATCATAAAAGCAATCACAGCAGCCTGCTAAAATATCTTACTAAATTTCATAAAAGTTTCAGTCTCCTACATGTTTTCTTGGAGAAGTTACACAGCACAGTGAGATATCACTGTAGTTTACAGATACCTCCTCCATATTTTTATAAATTGTTATTTCATGCTGCTCGAAAACCACAGATTAAATAAAAAAATAAAAATTGGAACAATTACTATTCTATGCTATCCAGCAACACCTGGAACTTTGTCCTTTATCTTGAGAAAGAAAAAGTCATATGAGGTGCACAAATAATTTTCAAGGTTATTCTCTGATGCAGTCCATGACACCTGAGCATACAGGTTTGAGATTTAAAAACTCAGAGTAGACTTATTGGAAAGGAAGCAGTCTGCAAAATTATAAGAATTAATGCAAAGGATATGCTGCTCATTAGAGTTTTAAGAGGTTGCAGTTACAAAGTTTTTCATGCTCAGTTGCTTCAAATCACCCATGTTTACAGACCTCTAAAATATTCATGGTCTATGGATCTCTGATGGGATAGTACACATTAGGAATCTGACATAAACATCAGTGTGTGAATTTTATGTATTTAGGTAGTTGAAAAAATATGGTTCAATATTCTCTAAAGTGCAGCTCTGTGAGTTAATACTGTCGGAAATGATCACATCCATATCGGAATGAGTAAGAAATACATATCCTTGTAACATTACACAGCAGCAAGCAAACCAATCTAGTAAATTTATACCATGTCGTACGACTAGAAATATTTTTCAGTGATTTGGAGAATCATATTTCTGGTCTATAATTTGTAGAAGTAAAAATAATACCTACCTGTTTAGAAAAGACTGGCCTTTTACAGATAGTCTACACATAATAATATAAAAAAGAGTGGGTCATTCAGCTATTATTTACAAACTCACTCCATAGAGGTTATGGTGATTTATATGGGTAGAGAATATTCCCTGCAATACTACTTTGGGGAAAACAAAAAAGTTTTAGAGTGATAGTAATACGATAATATTATGCAGAAGCTTTATCAAAAGCTGTATTAATTAATTCTATCACTAGTGACTCATCATTAGTTCATGCAGTGTAATAATCAGTTCAAGAATTAACAAATCCTATTTTCTCAGTAATTTTCTCAGTTTTTAAAGGAGAGCCGTTTCTAAGCCGTTTCTTTTAATAAAATGAAAGTGTATCCCTGTTATTTAATAGATTAGAAAATTTAAATCAATTTACATTTTATTCTAAAAGCTTGAAAAAATATTATATTCCTATTATGTTGCTACCAGAGTCTGGCACATGTTTATTATATCTCATATTCCTGTCTTTTATCTGTAGTTGTTTCCTTAACTGGATGAGAGTGCATTCATGTCCTTTTTAGAGTTTTAGGATTCCAGGTATTTTTTTTACTTCATAGTAGAATTTAGGTCAGCGTTCCAAATTATTTATTATATAATTTTTAAATTTCATTGTGCCTGGCCATAAATGATAGAGTATCTTATAGAAATGTCTTACGGTGCTATGTTACTTAAAATATCACCATTAAGTTGTGCCATGAAAATACTTGCACATTTGTTTAAAAACATATAAATTATTCATATTCAAATGAATATGAATGGGCCAAGATCGTATCCTATAAAATAACACATATTGGTGTAGAAAATATCAGCTAGAGAAGCAGGTATGCATAATCTGTCTTTAGTAGACACTAAGAATCTTCCCTTTTAAGAAGTCTGGTTAAAGATAGAGAAGGTTCTGCTAGTTTCAGAAGAAGCAAGGGTTTAAGAAAGCTGCAGGAATCAAGCAGCAACCAAGAAGAGAATATTCCAAAGGAGATAAAAGGAATATTGACATTTTGCAGAAATTCTAGTCATGGATATAATTTCAAAATTCCCAAACACTTCAATGTTTAGGACCAAACCCTTCCAGGAGTAAATCAGTGTAGTTTTACTGAATTAATTTGAGCTATACTGAAATAGTTTTTAAAACAAATTTAAAGTATTTAACTTTAAAATTTAAGTACTTAAAGTAAATACTTCTGTCTCCCCATAGCCTTCCAATATTATTAGCCCCTCTATTCCCTTGTCATGTCTATCTATTAACACTCTATGGGTGTTGCTTTAGCTAATCTTCATGCATATTTAAATAAACTGTGTGAAAATCTAAGATGCATTGGAAAGCAATCAAGTCCAAGCCTAATCTTTTGGGCTTTTATCTTGCCATGATGTGATTCTTGCTTGAAGAACTCAAATTACTTTTCTGTATTTCAAGGATGCACAAACAGATTAAAAACTAAACAAATATGTTCATGTGCACTTCAGGGGACAAAAAGACCAATCTAAGGTCTCTCATACTGATGAAATTTCTAGGCATGCAACTACCTCAGAACTGTATCTGGTCTTTTAGAAAGTCTTTGGTTCCCACAGAACTGAGATGGATCAGCTGCACAGAGCTGCCATCACTGAAGATGGCTCATCATCTGGAGACTATCTAGTCAAGCTCTGGGTCAAAGAAAGGCCACCTACACTAAGTTGTCTTGAACAGCATTTGTGTTTTAAATATGCCCAAGGATGGAGACTCCACAATCTCTCTGGGCAAACTGCACCAGCACTCAAACACCTCCAGAGGAAAAACATTTTCATATTTAAGTGTAATTACTTATATTTCAACATTTATCTAATGCCTCTAATCCTTGACCTCTGATGAAAGCCTGGCACTGCCTTATGTGTGCCCATCCTTCAAGTACTTACACAAACAGATAAATTCTCCCTCTTAGACTCCTTTTCTCCAAGTTGAACAGTCCCAGACCTCTCAGCCTGTCTACAGAACAGAGATGTTCCGTTCCCTTTGTCATCTTTGTGACTGCTAAACTGATTTCAATATGTTCATATCTCTTGTACTGGGAAGCCTGGAACTGGACACAGCATTCCAGGAGTGGCCTCATCAGTGCTGGACAGGGGAAGGATGATGTCTACCTGCTGTAGTGTTGGTTCTAATGCAGCACAGGAGGTTGTTGGCTGTCTTTGCTGCAAGGGCACCTTACTTGCTCATGTTCATCCTCCTGCTCTCAAAAGAAACCTCAGGTCTTTTTCTAAAGGACTCTTTTCTGTCCCACTGGCCTTCAGCACTTTCTTGTGCATCAGTCTTTCTTTTGCTGCTGATGTACCTACAGGAGCCTCTCTTGTTGCCTTTTATATTCCTCACCTAATCTAAGTTGAATGAAGTTTGTCTTTCTTATGTCCCTCTCTGCATCTTTGAGCAATATTTATATTTCTCCTGGGTCATCTTACCCTACTTCTCATTCTCATATGACTCATTTGTTTTTCTGAATTTTGTCAGCAGATTCTTGATCATCCACACAGGCCTCCTGCTGTTGTCACTATAATAACAAAAGACACTGACTCAAAGGCTGGGTTTTGCAGAATCTCTCTTTTACTACAATATCTACTTCTTTTATACACTGTTCTGATCCAGATGGATCGGATTGGTCACTTAATCAATACATTCTACTTGGTTGGCTAGATGGCTCAACATCTTAGCACAAGAAGATAGAAAGTAAGAAAGAATAGCACTTGCAGGTTGTTTAGACTGGAAGTTATCATTGTTTGGGCTAGGACATTCAGAGGCTTACAAGCAGATTCTGAGAAACTTGGTTTTCTCATTCTCTGACCAAGGTTGTGGGGACCACATCCTGCTGCCTTTTTAAATCTCCTGAATTTTCCCATTCAAGCTCAAGAATAGAGTAGATCAATGTTGGACTTGGAGGACACGACCATAAGAATTCAAACAATTTCTCCTGCACCACTCCACTCACATTTCCCACTGAATTCTTCTAAGTGGTTCCCTGCCTGAGTCTGCTCTTCTGCAGCCCAGAATTGTGATCTTGCTTTTTGCTCTGCTTCTTGCTCCATCACGTCATGGTCACTACAGCTGAAGGATTTCCTTCCTTCTAAAGTAATTAGACCACATGCTCAGTCTTTCTCTTTTTTTGATTTGGTGAGTTTCTTGGGTGGGTGAGCTTTGCACCACAATCTCCCCCTCTCGGAATTACCTTTTACCCCATCAGACACAGTAACTGTGTTGTGATTTCAACACAGTCAGTGAGTTGGCTTTCCTTATGGCCTGTAAATTCTGTATTCTTTGTGTTTATTATCAGTAATACATTCTTCTTCCCATCTTTGTCATTCTCCCCCTAGGTCTGACATAACATCTGGACAAGAGTAGCACTTCTTTCTTGTCTCAAGGTCCTGCTGTAGGATGTTATTTTCCTGGTATCCACAGAGCCATATTTGGGTGGGGAAGGAGGAGAGCTTCAGCAGTCAGTTGTCACAGATGCCTTAACTTGGGGTGATCTTTGATCAGTGATATGCCTATGAGCAGTTTCTTCTTTACACAGTTTACCACAATGGGAATTACTGTCTGAATGTATTACTCAGGATGTGTTAACCAGACCTCTCCTCTGCCAGGACAGGCTTATCTCATGGCAGAGTCCATCTGCTGCTTTAGCAGTGCTTGAGACAGGCAACCATGCTCTTTAAGTCCTTACACCACATCAGTGAGGACCAAGTCCTGAGAAGTGGGTGTGCCTTCTAGTTGTATGAAGAGAGCTTCACCTACTTCTTGATTAGGAGGTCACAGCAGACGCTAACAACACCAGTCACGTCTGTCTGCCTCCTTAGCCCTGAGCCATATGTCCTCAGCTGCCTCCTGTACCATCACCAGCTCATTTAAAAGATCACAACACAGGGCACAGAAACTGCTGCACAAAGTCCTGTTTCTCCTGGCTCTCTCTGTCACCTGTGCTTCCAATTTTTTATACAAATAAAAATGGAAACTTCAGCAACACAGACACTTCGGGATACAAATATATTCTTAGAAGCACAAAGGTAATTGCCTGGAGACAGCTACCCATTTCAACTGAAATTAAAAAAAAATAAAAAGAAAAAATTAAAACAATTCTCTAAGACAGGAGTTTAATTGAAGAAATAAGAATACATTTGATCTATATAGTAGGGCAAATAAGGTCATCCTCCTTAATAAAACAGCTCATCACTGTCGTCACCTCTTATGTTCATCTGTAGAGCACTACAACTTATTTTTCTGACTGCAAGCAGAAAAAAAACCTTCCTTATCCACTTCTAATCACAGCTGCTCAATTTGATTCACAAAATAAATAATTCATTTGGAAAATACTAGTCTTTTAAAGGTAATTTGACAAGAAATAATGTTGAGGAATTCTTTTTTTGATGATTTTTCTGATGATTCTATTCCTGAAATATTCTCAGGAAGAGCTAATTTCTTCAAGCTCAGGTTAGTCACTCAGTGACTAATTTGATTAATGTTTATTAGTTATTCTTTTATTGAAAATTTAGTTTTTCCATATATCATATTTCTCAAATATGAAATTTTAATATCTACTTATAATTTAGAGATAAATTTTTCACATCAGGTTCACACATAGGATATGCCCAAAGGTAGTTGAAAAAGCTTCCTAATGTAAAATTTGCATGGATTTAGAGCTATTGATTAGATGAAGACACCAATTAATTGCCCAGCAGTTACAGACTGCAGATACTTGTTGGTGCTACGTAGACTGGTAAGGTCTTGAGATAAGGGGAAAAAATGCAAAGAAAAATGTTGGAAAAAGAAAGTTCATATTTTTTAATTGCTATATATATTTGTAAGTCAAAAATTACTACTTCTTAACATAATGTTGAGAGGGTCATTGGAGAAGGAAAGCATGTACAATAAATTTTTAATTAAATATTATTTCTGTCTTGAGACAATATAAATAAGCAATAACTTTTTCTATGTCTCAGTGCACACAGCAACCTATTAGACTGGCAAAAGATTGTGGTACCTTTGTTCTGCAAGTAGGAACCATTAAATAGTTGCTCTAGTGAAAAAGAAATAGAAATTGATGCTTATTTCTGATTTGAATTAGGTAGCAATTGAAAAATCAATTCTATTTTCTACTCTCTTAATTAAGAAGAAATCCATCAGAACCAAACAGTGTAGACATCTTATGAAATCTTTAGCCCTTAAATCCAGGTTTGCATTGGGGGTTTGTGCTATGAGTTGTTTGGAAATTAAATAATAAGGGAAAATTTCCCTACCTTTTATATCCCTCAGTCACAGCAATGGCAAAAAAAATGTGCCATAATCTTCACCTTAATTTAGCTATGTGACAAGGAAAAACTATGGTTTTCCTTATTCTGGTACATCTGTGTTATTGCTCATCAGTCTTTGTAGCATAAGCATAATGTCTACTGAAGAATATAAACAACTCATGGACACTTCACGTACGGGTGATTGGGTTTTTTTTCTTCTTTTTATGAAAGTATCTCCTTTTTTTTTTTTTGCAACAGCATGCAACAGCATGCAACAGCTCTTTTGCCTTGTCTTTCACTCTTGTATTACCTCAGATACAAAAATGGACCTATCCCTGTCCAAGAGACTATTAGTTTATTACCAGAGTGGGACCTTATTTCCAATTACTCTGTTTGCTACCACTGTTGTTACTATTGATTTAGGAAAAGTAGCGCTTACTAAAACTTCCTTTCTTTTAAAGCAGAAACTGTTTAATTTGGTAAGGCTGGGGTGCAAAGTGACTTTATGTGAAAAATGAATTATTTCAATATGACTGAATTTTCTCAATTCAGTCAATATACCTTAAGTAGTAAGAACTAAAGGTACAATAATCAAAATAATCTGTTCTCTTAGAGAAAAGAGAGATTGATACCAAAATTATCCAATTGTATAGGAATGATGCAATTTTGAAAAAAAGCAAGTTGGTAAGTTACTCAGAGATGTACTGAGGATTGCCTGTGATCTGCCTGAAAATCGTTCATAATTTTCCCATTCAGACATGCTTTTCCTCATCTATAATTATCTAGAAATTCAAAAATTCAATATTTCACAGATAAAAGGTCTGAGACCCTTAACTACAATGCATCATGACCAAAGAAATAGTTCAATGAGGTGCACACTTAGAAGATAAACTTTTCATTCTTAGAGCAGACACAACCAGATACTATTTCAGGTCCAGAAGAAATCCACTAAACAATACCTGAAACAATGTCTGCAACAAAGTCATCCGTTTTCTGAAACAATGTCTGAAAACAAAGAGACAGAAATTTAAGGAGTGTGTTTTTTCTAGCCCATAGGAAAATAGAAGCTGAGAAAGATTACTTACTCCTCACTACTTTAAAAAGCAAAGGAAGCCTCTGATAAAGAAGGAGGTGGCAACTCTGCATCCTGAAACAACTTAAGAAAGTTCATTCTGCAAATGAGGCTAACTAGAGAGTTATATCTAGTCTATCTATCTATAACTAGAGAGTTATATCTAGTCTATCTATCTATAACTAGAGACTTATATCTAGTCTACCCAGTAGGCTTGGAATTACTAGGTGAAGGTAGGAGTTCTGTGTGCACACACTCAAACCACAGGCTGGTAAAGAGATGGTCAAACATTAAGAACAAAGGAATGTAGCCAAAACCACAGATCCTTAAGCTACACCTTTCCATTTTTTTCCTCCGTTGAAGACAGTAGAAATGGTATCGATAGGGTTTTGTCACTTTTCTTTTTTTCTCTGTATCTTGCAGCGAATAATAAAAAAAAAAATGAAAATACAGACTATATCACTATCCATTTCCTTTATGTTAAAAATATGATAGAGATATCCTTTCTAACAGAGCAACACTTATTGTAAGAAACAAGTTGACACTTGTTCACATGAACTGCTCTAATGACCTCCAGAGGGTAAGAACTCTTTTAAAAGAACTTTTTAGCTGAGAAATTTCCCAAGGTAACTTAATTAGTTGAATTCTGAATTAAATTGCCCAGAAGACAAATTAAATTAAGACCAAAATTAAAAATTTTATTGCAAATAGTATTTGTATCTAAATTATATTTATAAGATCTCAAATTATCACAATTCTGTGATTTTTTGATACAGAGATGGTATCAAAGCAACATTAAGGTAAAAGATTTGCCAGTCTAGTCTGGTGTAAGTAGCTGTCAAATTCTGTGCTGTGAGTATATTTTGCAGAAAAACTGTGGGTTGTTTGGGGGGTTTTGCTGCTGTTATTTTCTTTCCAAGAATTGTATATTTCTCACAAAAATTATTGCCATCTCAAACAATTTGAAGTTTTAGTTCAAAGATTATAGGCATAGCTATTCCTCTGCAACACAGTTAAATGATAGCAATAAAATACTGATATTTCTACTTGTTTAAGTACTTCTTAATTTTCCTACCATTACCACAAAAGAGCACAGGAGAAAAAACCCTATATGTTAAGACATTCATGCAACAGGAAAAAGATGGAGGCTGAAAATCTTCAGGCTTTTAAAAAATGTAGGTAGTTCTAGTAAGGTGCAATAATGCTTATAGAATGCATGTGATATTAAACAGTCAGGATGCTCCATCACTGCCATCAAAACATTTCCAAGCACTTCATAACCTCCAGGAGTGCTCTGACTGCGGAAGGGATTCAAACTGAGGGATAGTAAGAAGGACAGGATTATTCTCCTCTTCTGAAGCATAGATCAGAAATAAGATAACTTCAGGGGAAACCCAAACTTTGCTATTTCTACAGTCTCTTTTTCCACTTTTCAAGTTTTTCTCAATCTCCTCAATTGTTTCTTTGGAACAGGCCTGATATATTTTTTCTTTCCTTATAGATTCTAATTTTGCTAATTTATACCCTTATTGCTGTCTGTAATAGAGCTTCCCTTGTAATTTCTGTTTTAACCTGAAATTCATATTAATTTCTCCTTCTTTACACTGTTGCTTATTTCTGTCATTTGCCATGTTGCTGTGCTGTTGGTCCAATTACTAATCAAATGGTTTTAAGTTGTATGTCTTGTACCTGTCTTTGCTATCTGTTATACCTTGTAATTTTTCATGCTGTTATCTTGCTAGCGCAGCCACAACTTATTGTCAGCACTCCATACACATGGTAAAACATAGTTAAAAAACCTAAATAGAGAAAACCTCTTATAATCCCTTGTCAACTAATAGCTTTATGAATTTTAGCACCAGTTTTTCCTATAAGCAATTATTCTCTCCTTCACCAGTATTCATTCTCCATGTGTGAAACGTCATCAAAAATATATTTCAATAGCAATCAATGACCCACTTAATAGATTATAAAATAATTTCACTTCCACTATATCATCCTAAGTATCTTCTACTCAGTGCACATTACAGCTTTCAGTAAAGCGGCATCCCTATAAGCCAGATCAGAATGTCTGTATCGTATTATTTATAAAAGAAAACATCTTACTCAATGTTCTTTGAAAGACATCACCATGTGGCATCAAGATATCACAATGTCTTTCTGTTTACTTCTAAGACATTGACACTAAGCAAACATCAATAGAAGAATAGTAGGAATACAGTCTTGTGATTAAAAGGCCTTTGTCTTCCACAAGGCTATTTCCAGCAAATCTAATAATTTATATACTGTTACAAGAATTAAATATTTTGCTCCTGTATACACATTGTCATTTCTGACACCATTTATGTTTACTCCTAAACGATTTCTATATTTTCCTGTTAAATAAATGGTTTGCCACCATTCATCGCAAGTGTCTAAACAACATTTAGTATTTGTTTTCTTGAATCAGATTCTCCATGAATTTGTTGAAAGGGGAATTTCTCGTAAAATAATCCCTGGTTTTGGCTGCCTAGTTCTACTGCTCCCCAGCATGAAGTTTGCTCTCTTGGTTGCCTAGGCACCCTGCTAGCTCACAGTGAGCCTGCTGCCAACCAGCAACCCCAGATACTATTCTGCAGGGCTCATCTTCAGCCCCTTTTCTCCCAGCTCATATTGGTTTCCAGAGTTACCCCTTCCTAGGTGCATAATCTGTCACTTTATCTTGTTAAATTTCTTGCCACTGGTAACTGTCCAATGCTCCAATCTACACGGATCCCTGCGGCAAGACCTCTCACGCCTCAAGAGTCAACACTACCTCCAGGTTTTGTGCCATCAGCAAAAACTTTAATGATGTGTACAATTGCTGCATCCAAATTATTTACAAAAGTATTGAACAGAAAAGGTCCTTAAGTTGAGCTCTGAGGAACATTGCTGGTTTCTGTTAACTGACCAGACATAACTCTTCTTCTGGTTCCTTCCAGGACAGCGATAATTTTTGGAGTGGCCCTGAGGAGCTGGAGGCTGGTGCCACGTGGGCATGTCTAGACTGATACTCTGTATTTTCTCATTTCAATTGCTAGGGGCAAGAGTAAGGGAGTCTGTGGCTTCAGAGAAGTACATTGGTATTCTGGCTAATATGTGCTAGAGTAGGGAACATGTCTGCCATAGTTCATTGTCACTCAACATCCATGGCAAGCATTCTTATATGTGAATCACTCTCTCTGCCTTGCAAAGGACCAGAATTAAGAATCACATCATGTTCTTTTTGAGCTCTGTCAGGCTTGGTGTTGTGACCACTTTTCTGAAGAACTAACCAGTGGCTGGGCCCTGGAACAAGTGAAGAATCTGAGTGAAGAATCTTTTTCTAATATCCGACATAACCTCCCATGAAAACAACTTCAGATGATTCCCTCGCATCCTGTCACCTTCACCGTCACCACAGAGAAGAGATCAGTGCCTGCCCCTCCTCTTCCCCTCACCAGGAAGTTGTAACTGCAGTGAGGTCTCTCCTCAGTCTTCTCCTCTCTAGGCTGAACAGACCAGGTGACCTCAGCAATTCCCCAAGCGGCTTCCCCTTAAGGTCTTTCTTTATCTTCAATGTCCTCCTTCAGATGTTCTCTAACAGCTCAATGTCTTTTTTAATATTGTGGTACTCAAAACTGCCCCCAGCACCCAAGGTGAGGCTGCTCCAGTGCAGAGCAGAGTGGGACAATCCCCTCTCTTGCCCTACTGATGATGCTGTGCCTGATGCACCCCAGTGCAGAGCCCCAGTGCTGAACAGTTTTCCCAAAGACTGGCACACAATAGGAAATATGCTACACTCACTCAATCCCATGCTCTCTGCCTGAGGTATCTATGAGGATATTTTTGAAATGAGTATCATCATCTGACTCAATTCTTTCAGGGTTGCCATGTCACCACAGTACAATGGACTGCTAAAAACAACGTTGAGATCAATGGGTGATGGGACCTTCAAGCACTGGGATATACATTTAGTGCAGGCCACCCAGACAGTCAACACTAGAAGTTGTATGCATCAAACTGTCCCTGTCCAATCAAAACATTCATAAATTGTAGAAGGGGATAAAATCACAATGGTGCATATGAGATATATGTTAGGGAAGGCAGTTTGAAGTGAGTCATAAATTCTTCTGTATTCACAATAACAAGTCTAGAAGTGAATCTTTCTAATTGGCTCACTGACCACTATCAACCAGAAACCATCTTCACAGAGTTCAGGATTTTCACAGGTTGTCTTGTCACAACTGTACCACATTTCAAGTCGATGTCTTTGAAGTTGAAATCTCAAGACAAGGGCTACTGATTCAGCAATTTCTTTTAATTTCCTGTAAAATAACCTATCTGTGCTATCATCTGGGCTGTGCAATCGGCTGGAGACACCCACTACAATATCTCCTCTTTTTTTCTATCCCCCTAACCCAGTCTCTCAACCACATCATCACTAATGGTGAGGCTGTGCAGTCAAATCTCTTCTTTTCATTCAGCGCAGTGACTCCACCTTGCCTTCCTTGCCTATCACTCCAGAACAGCCTGTAGCCCTCCAGGCCAGCACTCCACTCATGGGATTTATTCCACAATATCTTTCTAACAGCAAAGACATCATAGCTCTGAGAACTGTCCAATGCTTCCAATTCATCCTGGTTCTTCTCATACTACGTATAGTGGTCTACAGATGCATGCAAAGTGTGTGCAAAACTCAGATATGTTCCAAAATCTTCAGTGTTCCTTTGAGCATTATAAATGCTCACATTTACATTGCCACCTAAATTTTCACATGTATTTATTCATATCTTTTATGTTGGAAAATCGCCTAAAGGTAGAAAACTAAGAAATGTTTAGTTTGCACAAGACATCCTCAAATATGTTTCTTAAATTAACACAACCTGAGAAAGCACTACTTTTTTTTTTTTTTCTGAATACCTTCTTACTAAATAATATGGATGTACTGTAGTTATCTCTATAATTTAACTTATTTTCAAATCTTTATTAAAGTGAGCCTTTGCTCTGTTGGTTACTATTCACACCAAGGATGAATATGGACAATATTCAATGTCTGGATAGGACTCACAGGCAGCTGGCAGAAATCTGTGTTAACATATTAAGAAAAAGACATTATATTAGTAAGATTTGACCAAAATGAAATTTAATGCATAACCACGGATTTAACTGTTGGTTGTTTTCCTTTCCATTCTTTAAGGAAGACCTGTTTTTTACAAAACACCTCCTGAAAACATTTTGTCTTTGAAACAGCTGTTTTGTTTAGTTTGTTTTTTAAGATGACATCCAAATTTCACTAATACTACAGAACACTCATATGCATTCAGAGAACAAATCTCATTTAGAGTTATCAATATTTTCCTCCAAAGACATGTGGATTATTAAGAGCAGAGGTAATTCTATCTAGTGGAATATTTCTGCAAGGAATTGTCCAGTTGTGAAAATCACTTACAGAAAAGGGGACATTTAGAGAAAAATAAAATAATACTCTAACATATAGAACATCCCAGTGCTGGCCAAAACTTTGTAAATCACAAAAGCAAATCACGAAAATAGCCAGCTCTGGCACTGTAAAATTTCTCTGAAATCTGAATGTTGAAACCTATAAAAATTGTTTTAAATGAAATCTGTTTTCACCCTGTTACAAAAAAATGCTGGATAACCCTGGTTTCCTTCATCTCACATTTCAGACTGTTAGATGTTACTCTGTTTTCTGCTCATATGAGTGAAATTTATTGTGAGGAAAAAAACCTCACCTTACTTAACAGTCTATGTTTAATTCATGATATTCAAAAGCTAATTAAGATTTCATGGTCTGACGAGACCCTGGATCCTGGACCTCAAGAATGAGACAGTTCTTAGGGTTAAATATCCCACCACATTACAAAATATGAGGGCTGGATGCTCTTTCTTACTCAGCTGATGAGACCCTTGAAAATAATGTGTTTGGCAAACCATCTTGTTAGTATGTTGTATACACCAAGATCATACCCTAACTCTGACTTTCTTAAATATTCTATACTAAGCATGATTTAATCGCATTCTGTGTTTTTCTAAATGAACAGAATTAAGGAGACTTTGTATCTGTCAACAAATTTTATTTGTGTTTGCTGACACTAACAGAATCTGGCCAGGAACCTGACTGACAACAGTAAAAATCAACACCTAATATATACATATGAATATAACTGACTATTTTTTGACATCTTATGATGGTGCTGTCATATATATTTTTTCCAGTATGAGTGACTAGGAAAAGGCACTACTATTTCAATTCTGCTATTACCAATGAAGATTTACATGAGAAGTTAAAAAGTTTTTAGAAAACACTGGAAGTTTCAGATACACTGTTCCAGTAAAATGATTGCAGTGCATTTTGCTTTTCATTGTATGAGAGGCGCAGATTAAGTTATTCCCTCTCTCCTTTGGTCATTACCACTTCCCAAACATTAATGAACGGATTCCTAACAGGTGTGAACAGGGAAGACGTATTGAATATATGAAAGGACAGACTAATTGCTTCATTGAACTTCACAAAAAAAGGACATTCAGTGGTATACAGTATAAAATTGCAGCTATAGGGAAGATAAATGAAATTACTGATGAAGTAATGAGTTGTGGATAGCAAATAATTTTCAAAGGAAAAGTTTATTGAGCAGAAGTGACAGACAGCAAAAAAATTGCATCTTCGATCAGTAAGAAAACAAGTCCAAACTCTCTGACGACACCTGGCTAAAAAGGTGAGCCCCACCTCTGTAGCTGTTTTCGCAAAAACTTGACAACAACACAGTCACTAAAAAGAAATCAGAGAAGATGAATGAACACAGATTTAAATTAAACAGTGTCAAATATCTCAATTAATTTTTCTATAAGAATCAGTTAACAAGTTTCTCTTTCCCTGTGCTCCCTGGATGGTCCTTCGTAGTGCCCAAATGCACCCATAACATGCTGCATTGATTGCATCATCTGAGAATTCCATTTCTCATTTTCCAAGCCTTTTTTTTCCCCTTCCTCCTCTCCCCTGCCTTTCCGTCCGTGCCCAAAAAAATATGGATACTGTTAAAGATAACTTTAAAAATAAGTCTCACATGATGTTACCTTTCCCCTGCTTTTATCTGCTTTTGAACACGAGGTCAGGACCTCTGGAATGGGAGAAGTACCCTGGTGATAGAATGAATGCTTGTACTAGAGGTTACTTTTCTCTAGCTGCATGAATAATATGTTGCAATAAACCATGGCAACAGAGTGTCACATTTCTTATTATTTATTCATTACATTATTATAGTAAAAATGTTCCATGGTTTTTCAGCAAAGAGCCAGCCTTCCACATCATCCACCTCTCATTGGATCTGTTTAATCTACTCCAAGAGCAGGTTTTAAAGTCAAAACAAAGCACTTATTATATTTCTAGGCAAATCACTAGTCTTCTTATATAAAGCTTTTGATATAGGAACTAAAAATATCCTTCTCTTATCTTAGCTTTTTTACTGAAAAGGACAGAACAAATAAAGAGTTTAAGAAGGAACATATAAGCAGGTCTGGGAGAAAAAAAAAGGCCAAGACTTTGCAAAGCTTAATTATAACTTCCAATAATAGTTTTCTGTCCCAGGAGTAGAAGTCTTCCTCTGTGAAAGTTCTGCCTCTTGAGTGTTAAATTTTTAAGTAGACTGAGTATGTCCTCACTGATGTTGGTGTTGAGTGGTGCTCCTCAGAGGTCCATACTGGGGCAAGCGCTGTGTGATGACTTCATCAATGGTGCAGACAGTGGGATTGAGTGCAGTCTCAGCAAGCTGGCAGACAAAGCAAAGCTATGTGATGCAGTTGACACTCGTGAAGGATGAGATGTCATCCACAGTGACCTTGACAACTTCAAGGAATGGGTCCATGGGAACACTGTGAGGTACAACATAGCGAAGTGCAAGGTACTGCATCTGGATTGTAGCAACCTCTGGTATAAACACACACTGGAGGATGAATAGATTGAGAGCCAAGAATTACTTGGGAGTGCTGGTGGATGAAAGGCTGGACATGAGCCACCAACTGAATCCTAGGCTGCATCAAAAGAAGCATGGTCAGAAGCTCCAGGGAGGTGGTCCTGCCCCTCTACTCCACCTCTTCCATGAAGAAAGTCTGAGAAAGCAGGGTTTGTTCTGCCTGGTGAAGAGAAGGTTCTGGGAGACCTTAATGTGGTTTTCTGATACTTGAAGGGGGCTTATAAGCAGAATGGGAACAAACATTTTAGCAGGGCCTGTTGTGATAGATAGAGGTTTTAAACTGAAGGAGGGTCTATTTTGATTAGATATAAGGAATTTATTTTTTTTTAACCATGATGGTGATCAGACAGGTTTTCCAGAGAAGTTGTTGCCCTATCTCTGGAAGTAGTCAAGGTAAGGTTGGGCCAGCACAAAAGCCTGGAGAAAGGAAAGCTTATGCTTGGTGAAGAGGACCAGATTAGGGGATGCTGAAACAGACATTTGAAAATTCTGGTGAAGTCATGAGTTCCGAGGCAGTTGGCTGAAATTATTTCAAGCCCACTCTCAACTTTGATCATGGAAATCTGGAGGATTGAAGGAAAGCAAATGTCACTCGGCTTCTAGAAGGGTAGGACCAAGGTACTACCCAAGGAACTGCAGGTGAGTCAGCTTCACCTCCATTCGTGGTAAGGTTAGGATTCAACTAATTCTTGAAACCATTTCTATGCACATGAAGGACAAGAAAGTGGTCTGCAGCAGTCAACATGGCTTCACCAAGCGGATGCAATACTCAATCAACCTGATAACCACTCATGGTAAGATGACTCTCTTGGTATCTGAGGGGAGAATAGGATATTTTTTTACCTTGACTTTCAACACCATCTCTGATACTATCCTAAAAAACCTTTTTCCTGTGAGGTTGACTGAGCACAGTAACAGGTTTCCCAGAATTTTTTTTAAGTCTCTATCCCCAAAGATATTTTAAGAATTACTAATATGGTCCTGGGCAACCTGATCTAGGTGATCCTGCTTGAGCAGGGTGCTTGGGCAAGATGACTTTCAGAGATCCCTTCCAACAACAGCTATTCAGTGATCCTATAACACTCGCAGAAGCACTTAAGAATGAAGGAGTCTCTTTAAATCTGAGAATGTGATAAGTAGTTTTCAGAATCCAGATCCAAATGAGAGAAATCTTATGTGTTAATGGAAAGAGCGCAGGAAAAAAGGTCAATATTTTGAAGTTATTTCATCCCTAGAACTTACTGTGGTGCTGCACTTCCCGCATACACTCTGCCCTCATCCTCAGGTCTTGTTTTTAAAAGGTCATGCTAAGCCTTGACCACACCATCTGAGCAGTAAAGTTTCCCCTTGACCATACCAGTCAAGCTGTAAAGCACTTTGGGATCACTTCTGGTGTGATTGCTGCCCAATTAAGGTGGGAAACAAGGGATAAGCAATTATCAGTTATAGCCTTGGTAAAACATTTAACCGAGTTTGCAGCCTAAGTAGTGGTACAATTGTGAATTGTAGCCCTAGGTGAATGTTTGTTAGTGCATTTTGGGAAGAAAGTCCAGTAGTTACTGACGTTATGGAGAGTAGTTACTGGGTTATGGAGAGAATGGATACTTACTGAGGATCAAATCAATCATTCTGCTACTCTATGAGCAGCAGTCCTAAGTGAAGCCCTTTGAACTCCCCTGAATCGCAGTAGGGTGGGCCAGCACCTCTCTATGAATGGAATGCTTCTCATATCTCAAAGATCCTCACATCTCTGGTACTTGAAGAATCGTTGCTAATATTCCAACACTCACACTCACAAAGACCTCCACGGTCCTCAGGATGTGATCCTTGTCTGTTTGGAAATATAAAGTGAAATGAGACTATTCCACTTAACCTGGAGTTAATTTTTGATAGGGACCTTTATACACATTAAGGAAAAGTGTACGCATCATTTTAGCTCTGGCTCTGTGAATTGATAATGCTATGAATACTACTATCTCAAATCTATGGCTGAGTCATGGTTGTAATTGTAGTAAACTCTGTCAAAGTACTTTGGAAGTGTTAACGTACTCAATGATGAAGTACTGCTAAACTCTTTTGCATCCTTATCTTTGCACTTATATGCTTTGCACCCTTAACCCCTTTCTCATTCCCAGCTTGTCTGTAAAACATTCCTAACTGTTTCTAGTTTGATATTCCTTTGTAGGCTTTAACTTGTGTAATAAATAATAGAGTGAACTTTACCATCAAACTCAGTTATGTCACATTTTCAGAAATTCATACCAAAATCTGCTTTTGCTAAATCTCTGATGGAGTTTCTTTAGCAGCCAACCCCCTCATTCACTACACTCCTAGAAAGCAAATGTACAAATGTCAACACTCAAAAGCATGAATGAAGTTTTCTATCAAAAAACTAAAATTTCCAGTAGCAATGGCAGTGAGAGAGCAAAAGGAGCACAAAGGTTCAAGTGCCATTTGATATTGAACCTGGTGGATGAACTGAAAGAATCAAGGAACACCAAATACGACCACATGAACAGGGCCCACTCTCATTTGAGATGGAATATCAATTCTCATTGAGACAACCATTTACACAGCTTTATCTTTTGTGTGAAGAGGCAATGATTTTTGGTATGCCTCAACGCTGGTTGTTAGAGGCACGTGGGAAGGGGTTGCATGTGTGCCATGTCCAAGAGGCAGCCAGAAGATGGAGCAAAGCCTTGTCTCTGAGGAGTCTTTCCCTGGCCACCATTCATGTTCCACATGGGACGGGCAGTGAGCAGGGGAGCACCAAAGACACTGTACCCCAGAGACTCTCCAATCAGATGGCAAAAGGTCTCTGCCAATGGACTGCACTCGGACATTGGACTGGGCCAATGGTGCATTGTCAGCAGGTGATCTTTGGGAGGAGCTAGGGGCATAACAAGTAACTGCACCCCCAAGCTTCTGGGATTGTTTTGTCCCTTGCCTTTTGAATCTCTTGTGGGCTTTTAGAACTTGCTTTTGGAGTCCTGCCTTTTGGCTCTCCTGCCCTTGCTGCATCTTACTCACCCTCATGTCTGTCCTGCCTCCCTGTGTCCCTGACCTGCTTCGTGTCTGTGTCCCTGCCTGAGTTACCTCTGATCCAGCCACCCAAGTCAGCCCACCACCCATCCTTGCTGTGACCATGTCCAAGTTTCTGGACCTCCTGCCCAATCCCACCTCACCTTGTGTCCAGCCGCCGCAGGAGCTGTCCACAGGCAGGCACTGTGCACAGGCCTCGCCTTATGGACATCAAGGGCACTCCTGGTACTAATGCCCTCTTTCCCTCTGTCTCCTCTCTCTCTCCCCCACTCCCCTCCCCTCCCATTTTTCTTTCTCTTGCTCTATCTTCTCTAGCCCTCTTTAGTGGGGTAACTCCATTTTGTTTTGTCTTTTCATTACCAAGAAACATTTCTCAGACACAAGGTTTGCCTTGTTTGGCTTAATTTCATTCCTGACCATCCATCATTAAAAGAACTCCTCACAGTTCCCCACAGTGGAACATGTAATTTTGGATCATAGGTTTACCTTTTGTCCATATATGTGCATTTTAAAGGGTAACTGTTCTTTAAATGGAAATTCATAGCATTTGATAGAACTTGTTAGCAAAAATTAATGCCTAAACATCTACAAAGTAAATATACATGATCCTTCATATTTATTTTAAAATATCCTTTTTCTAATGATGATAAATGCAAAATGATGCCATTCATCAGATGCAAAAGCAGATTTTTTTAGAAGTCAGCACTTGAGAACAAAATTTTAGTTGCTACATAATCTTAAAAATGTGGAGGCTATCCAGAGTTTTCAAAGTATCTTCTAATGTTACCATTGTAGCTTCTCCCATGCATTTGGAAAATCTGGTCATGACAGTGAAATCTAAACTGCATTTTACAAATAAGGTCTGGCTCTCTGACTTCAGCTTGAACAACCCTGCCTCTCCTCTCCCGGCACTGCTCAAAATACCAACATCAACATATTTGACTGTTACATGGGGGATATTGTATTGCACTTTGGCCCTAAATGTATCCTTAATTAGGAGAACCTTCAGGATGGCATACTGCCTACAGTAGACTAAGAAAGTGAATGTGTCTATACAGACTGAGTATTCTCTTCTGAAATATTTTTGTTTCAACAAGATCCAATTCTCTGCCTTGCTTAGCAGAAAACCACTTCTATTAAGCTTATGGCATACCCATATCATGCCACATCTGTAGTCTCTGTAGCAACAATCAGTGTTGAAAGTCTCAGAGATGTGGTACAGAAATATATTCAATTGCCTTCTGAAATATCATTTAAAACATCAGGAAAATAATTTTATATTCTGCATTACAAATTAACATTCTCTTCAGCATTTCTGCTCCTGTTAGAAATGCTTCTAACAACCAATTAATCTATTTTTGTTATAATTCTGCTCCAGGACTCCTAGTCCAATAGTACAACTTAAGACAGAATATCCCACAAATACCCAGTAACTGTGTATGGTGTCCTGCATTCAGCAGAGAGGGCAGATACATTAGAAGAAACAAAATGACTACACAGGTAACAGTGTTGGCGTAGAACAGATTGTGATAATACCTTTGAATGCTGGAGAGTTACTGACGAATTTCTAGCTTCTAAATTGGCTGAGACTGAACCTGAAAGTTATTGTACTTACACAGATCCCAAACACTTATATAATCTTATTATATGTTTGTGCAACTTAAACATTTGCCTTTCAAAGACTGTTGTCTTTACAGATAAATATTGGTTGCGGTGTTTGGCATTTTTCTGGGTTTTTTGAGTTTTTGTTTGGTTGTTTTTTGTTTTTTGGTGTTTGTTTGTTTGTTTGTTTGTTTGTTTTAATTGGTTAAAGACATAAGAACAAGCTTTGCTCTTATTTAGTCTGAATTCAGCCAAAGAATGTATATATTTTGCTATACCTCTGACACAGAGTCCTGGATACAAAAAATTTTTGCTTAATTCCAAATGCTAATACTTTAATACATGTGTGTAAAAAGTAAGGTCTCTGAAAATGCTTTGGGATTTCTGTCTACTTACGTTCATCCATGACCACGTGGTTCTGACAGATGATGTTAAGAAAATGTTAGTGTCTTGTCACAATTCCTAAGTTCTTGTCTGTTTAGTAGATACACTGGACATTACAAAGAATATATTGAGAATATCACTCACTGTAGTTTCCATGTGAAGAGCTTGATGAGATTACAATATTTTTGGTCTCCAATGCTTTATATGCATCAAGTGGTACCATAGTGATACAGGCCTAAATTTGAATTGAAACACTAAATTCTAAAATAGCCATGTAACTTGCAAAATCTATGAGGATTTATCAGTGTATTTGCACTAGAATGGTCAGTTCTGCGTGCAGGAAGCATCATGTAACCTGAAGGTTATATTGGTCTCATCTCTAAAGATTTGACTATCTACTGGAAACTCCGGGGCATCCAGCTCTTTCATATTTCAAATCTTTCAGATTTCATGCTGACTGTGAATGCTGCCAGAATAGATGTGCCTGGAAGCTTAAAAGAATTAGTAATTTAACCAGTTATTTAACATTAAAGGATGCTGCTTCATGCAACTATACTGGATGCCAAAATTCCTTCTTGAACTTCAGGACTGATCCATAAGTGAAAAAGACAACAGTAGTGGCAGTCCCATAATACATTTTGTGGGACAAAGTCCTCCAGTTCTAATGTGATTTTACATGTTGCCGTAGACAGCTTTTCCCCCTCACTTTATCCCTGACGTGACGTTGTAGACAGTCAAATCAGTCAGCAGTGCCTGCAATCTTTTGAAGATTCAAGCTTGGCCACCAGAATCTGATCTTCCTTCAACAAGGATGATTTCCAACTTGATCAGCCATACCTGGGCTGTGCACTGGCTTATAATGAGTTAAACACTATACAACAGGATCACACAATATAACTCATGGTAGTTTCTCAATCTGAACCTAGTTATTGATTTAAATAAATCCTTCCTACAAAATTACAGAATACATCTAATATTTTTGAGTGTAATGAATTCTAGAATATGTGCATAATCTTGATGTCTGTCCTTCAGTATATTGTCAGCAGTATTACCTTTCATTACCTTCTTCAGATTAAATTGTTTCAGATTAAATGTTCGCTTTTTTTTAAGTTTGAAATGTAAATGAACATAGTCAATTGGTGAAATACCTATTGAAGCATCAAGTACCTCTCTCGGAGTCCTGTTCCAGCATTTGATCACCATGTCATTAAAATAAACAGGCTTCCTAATGTTAAAAACCTTCCTGGATGCAGCCTTGACCCATTCCCATCCTACCACTGGACCTCAGGGAAAAGAGCTTGGCAGTTCCCTCTTCATGTCCTCTCCTCAGAAGCCTGTAGAGAGTAATGAAATCACCCCTCAGCCTCCTGTTCTTCAAACTAGACAAAAGAAAAATCAGGACTATAAATAAGAAGTAAACTCTTCCCGGGCTTGAATCGCGCTGGAAAGAAAACTTCAGGATTTCTGGAGAAGAGATTTTCATCATCTTTGTTCAGTTTTGCAGCATTTGAGGAATGTGACCCCTTAGGAAGTTTTGGGACGAGGAGGAGGACAAATGCAGTAAGAATGTACTTGTGTCACATCAATGACTTCTCATCTGAATTCAGCTGTTTGAGTCAAAAGGTCAGGGCTATTAAGTTCCTGTTTGCATTTCTGGGAAAGACGAAAACTTGTAGTAGCCTATCAGTCACTAGCCTAACCTTTGATCTTAAAATCAAACTGAACTGTGGCCCGCAGCTATAGCAGAGAAAAAGGATCTATGAATTGAATAACATGCTTTTAAAATTATATAGGACTATCTTTGACTGCTTTTTGGTCTTAAACTCTGTGAGAAAACCGATGAATGAGCTTTTAGCAGAAAAACCATGTGCACACTGCATCTTGTACCTACTGCTATCACAAATCAAGGTGGTGGCACAGTTTGCATTCAACACTGAACACGTTTGCATCATTTACCACACAGGCTGGTAGATCCACTGTGATAGAGGAAACCGTGTTTTTCTATAAGACGCTCCTAAACCATGTAGCTTTTTTGATAACCTCTTTCCATTACAGATATTTAACTATCCATTGTATGATCGGAGCCACTAAAAATGATTGTCAGACTTTGAAAATTTTTCTGCCTATGTGAGAAATCTAAATGCTGTATTTCAGTATCAAAAAAATAAATTTAACAAAGCTACTCTGATTAATTCTTATCATCAGCATATCAAAACAGGTCCTTAAAAGTATTCTGGGAAAAACTTAATGAGAGCAGTCTAGGACTTAGCCTGTTTTTACAGTCAGGTTTCATGTTTTTGGGTGAATTCTTGTGCATTTCTTGTACCTTTGGCTTGGCAGAATTAACATGGGAAGTACCAGAAGATCTCTGAATTATATTTCTAGTAGATAATACTGTTTTTTCTGTTCAATATGAAGGAAGCAATTTAGTATTATATAGTAGTTCACTCTACAATGTCTATCCTGGATTCACAGTGTTTTGGAACAAAAATACAGTCCCAAAGCTGCAATGGAATAGCAACAGAATCAGAGAAATGAGAGGCTGTTAGTTAAGTAAGTAACTTAGGTGTGTTTTGGATTCTTGGTTTCTGTACTTTGTCCCATATTCATGGTCAGTGAAACTGAGAGAAAAAGTGGTCTGAAAAATTCAAGATTTTTCACCAAGTTCATTAGAGTGAGCTCAAAATGAACTGTCCATGAGCACTGCATGTGGTACCTAAATAATATCCAAAAATGAATTTGTTGTTATATATGTCTTCTGCAAACCCATAGCACAGAGAAATATGCCATCTTCTTCTGATTTGAAACAAGATCTAACCCAGAAAAAGGTACACAGTAGCATTGGGACTGGGAGTCTTAATGAAAATGTAAAGGGATTTTGCATGAAGTTATAGACAGAGGCACTCTGAAGGCTAAATGAAACTCTGCTTCCTTCAGTGCTCCTCTGTGCTGTTAGCAGAGTACAGCTGCAGAGATCCATGGGAAAATTTTAGCCCTAAGCAAATGTACCAAAGTATTTCTACAATAAAACAGATATTGAAGAGAGCTAAAATATCTTGCAAATGTCCTTAACCTGCTGCAAGTTAAAAGTGAAATCTCTAGAATGTCATATTGCAGAAAGACACAACCTGAATGCATTTAGGTCATTGAGGAATCTGATTCAAAGTACTAAAACTATTAATTTGTTGATATAATTCCCAGTTTCCTGATCTGTATTTGTTTGTTTGTTTGTTTGTTGGTGGTTTTTTTTTTGTCTAGAATTCAAAGAAATATATTCACATCCTTTAAAAACAGTAATCACTGATATTTCTGAGAATGACATCAGTGATCATAGATGCACAGTGACTAAACAGACTTTCAAAGACTTAAAAAAAGGATATTATGAAGTAAACATGAGACAACAATTTCTGTACTGATTGGGTTTCCGAAGGCTGTTTCGGACAGTAGCAGGTACACCTACATTTAGTTGTAGGGGTACAATCAATCTGGGAATGACAGGTAAATGCTGAGACTCAGTCAGATGGAGAGGTGACAAAGACTTCAAAAGAGCATTGCATTTCTTTCTTTCTGTTATCATAACAGTCAATCCTCACTTTTCTTTCTGTTGTTTGTTCACCATCATTTTCCATAGGATTTTATATTCCTTGAATTATATACAATGATTTCTCAGACAGCACCTTCTTCTGTTATTTAAACTTGCTGTGGCGGACTGTTACAGCTCTATAGCCAAGCTGGTGAAGAGTGACGGCAGCCTGTACCAGCAGGAAGCCCATGTAGGTTCAGTGCCTTCTGGAGCCCTGAGGTGTGCAGGACAAGTCACAGCTATGCTGCTGCAACACAGTCTTAAAGGTTTCTCTGTTAAGCAAGCCCTGCAGTGTCCCCTTACTTCTCTCAGACTCTTAAGGCAGTTATTGGTTGCATTACAGGCGCTATATTTCTCCTGAGTGCTGTGGTCAATAAAGAAACTCCAAATAGAAGACAACTTATGTACTTCGTTAGTTGAATTCCTTGTCACTGTCTAATACTAAGGCATGATGGTAGCTTCATGTGTGATGAAATGTGATAAATTGAGAAAAGATGTGAACATAGGTTAAGCATACTTGAAAGTAGGCCCTGTCTTGAGTACTTTTCTTTATGGCAACTTTTCCCAGGGAAGAATAATTAGTGAGGTCCAGTAGATAGCTCCAGTAGAGTCTGGAAGTTCCCCAAAATCTTGTATTACTCATTATTTTAAAAGTTACTGGTACATCTTCAAGATTATAAGATTTTTTTTCATATTTGACTACCACATTGTACTACTGAAACTGTACTGTTTGTTTAACACCCTGTTTCACATCCTTCATGCTATGTGCAATATCTTTGTTTTCTGGCTTAATGTTTTCCTTTTTAACAGTAGCAAGTGCCTACAGTGGCTCACTAAAATGTGTATATTATGTAAATGAATAAACAGCCTGGACTCTGAGACTCCGCATTCTTGATTTTGAAAGTCTTATTAATCCTGAGAAATAATCAAGGAATTTATTAGTGACATTCAGTGAGTGGCATTTAGTGAATAGGTAACATTTGTCCCATCAGAAATACATTTAGCTCTACCAACATATTCATATATGCTGTGCAGTATTTATAACTCTCTCCTCTGATACCTGTAATCCTTGGGTGTATCTCATATTTGACAGGGCAAGCTGTCGAGGGCAGTAAATACCTGCTTTTACTCACTGTAAAGAAGGATGCAAATTTATAGTGCAATATATACATTTTTCATTCATCTTCTATTTAAAAATATGCCAATATGATATATATACAGTTTGAGTTTGGTTTTCAAACAAGTGAAACAATTTTATCCTATATTTTTCCTCCTTTGAGTTGAACTTCATCTTATTAAACTGACACAATTTAGCACTGTAATCTACTTATGGGAATATTTCGCATTTAGAATAGATGAAGTTTGACAGCACTACAAAGCTTCAGGATGGCAGAATGTAGAAGAGATAAAAAGAGGAAAAATTATTGGTACATATGCATGTTATATTTGAATATACATACTTTATATGTAGACTGTTTTTTTAGTAACTTTGTATAGCTAAATTTGGTCTAGTTCCAAAATAATAAGCTAGGTCTGACTGCTAACAGAAGCCTGTTCAAGACTTGACATAGCATTTTGCATTGCAAAAAGACACATCAGCACTCTTGAGACTGTAAATAACAACTGGAAAGAGCCAGGAGAGAAACTCAGAACTCAACAGTATATTTTAAATAAATATATACAATAGTCAGACAGAGTTTAAGATGAAATTTTTGCATGAATACAGTGAGAGATCTCTAAAACTTTACATTAAATCTTGTCCCAAGGCACAAAGCAAGCAGAAAAAAAAGGAATAGGCATATAAATGCACAGCAGTGATGTCATTAAATAGTGCTTTCCTTATCACATATAAATATTATTTGTGATAATCCTATACGCATTTACTGTTGCTGTATTTGTGGGTTTGTTTGATTTGGGTTTTTATATGTGTGTGTGTGTGGTTTTTGGTTGGTTTTTTTGTCTGTTTATTTTTGTTGCGGGGGATTTTTTGTGGGTTTTTGTGTGCTTGTTGTTTCTTATTTCACTTTTTCCTGATTGATTGGTCTTGGTGGGGAGGTGTTTGGGGGTTTTCTCTGTTTTGATCATGTTATTTTTTCTACAGGGAAAACAGTCAGTTACATCAAAATCTTCAAAGCCAGAATACAGCCTTGATGTAGTAATGGGAACTGAAGAATTCATATATTTCACCTGTATGTGGAAAACAGAAAACAAGTTCATCCCAGGTTTTAGGGACAGAGTTATTATTTGTATCCTAAGATGCTTACATACACGCAATTATCCATGAGAGATAATTTTAAAATTTCCTGTCAAAATCTGCTTTTCTAATTCAAGAAAGGATGTTTCTCCGCAACTATGTGCCAGAATTATACAGACTGGTTAATCTTAATGGTGGAGGGGATTTTAGAAGTGTGTTCATCTTGTCAAACAGGGACAAACAGGGACCCTCAGAGCAAACAAGATTTTCCTGATCGTCAGACAGAATCTTGCATTCCAGTGTGTTCCCGTTATCTCTTGTCCTGTCCTTGAGCACCACTGCAAGGAGCCTGGCCTTTTTCTCTTCACATACCCCTCCCCAGGTATTTACATACATTAACAATTTACCCCTGAGGCTTCCGTTCCCTAGATTAAATACTAGAGCTCTTTCAGTCTTTCCTCACAGGAGATATCTCCTTAACGATCCTTGTGGTTTTTCATTAAACTTTCTTACTTATGTCCGATAGGAAGAGCCCAGGCCTGTTGGATACAGCACTCCAGGTGCTGAATAAAGCAAAAGCAATAGACCTCTCTCAGACCATTGAAAATACTTCTACTGTTGCTGAGGAGCTGAGGATCTAGTTTTTTGTGGGTTTTTTTTTGGTTTTTTTTTTGTTTGTTTGTTTGTTTATTTGTTTGGGGTTTTTTTTGTGACAAGGGCACATGGGTGTTTCTTGTTCAACCTGATATTCTCCAGAGACTTAGACAATAGTCAATTACTTCCACAACAATTTATCAAGTAGATCAAGCATGGCTCCTCCTTCATGAACTTGTATATGTTCTTAAAAGCAGTTTTAAGAATTAGCTACTCTCTCACCTTCACCTTCAGTAGGGTTGACTGGTCTTTTGTTCCTTGGGTCCTCAATCTAAATCTTCTTGAAGGGAGCTCAAATTTTGTTCCCTCCAGTCTTTAAGCATTTTACCAGTCACTATGATCAATCAAAGACTCTCAAGAGGGGCCTTACAACATCACCTTCCAGTTCTCACAGGACCTGTGGGAGAATTCTGTTACATTCTGTTACAAAGATACATCCCCTTTGGCTGTCTTCCCTGACGTAATCCTTTTCCTGCCTCAGTTTTTCTACCTGAGTATCTATAGTAGCTCACCTACCTATCACCAGGTATTGCCAGGTACCTGTATCTGATTTGGTTGAGGCTTTTTTGAAGGGAGGAAGGTTAGCATAGAAAAA
>VWZV01009252.1:0-34641 GCA_013397155.1 Irena cyanogastra | reverse complement strand
TTTTATTTCACACAAATATGTGATTTGGCTTCACAGTACATCAAAGTTTGTTTCACATATGGCTCTTTAAACTATGAATTTGATAAAAATGCAACTAATTGGTATAGCTCCAGATATGCCATTCCTTACTTTATATCATATAAAGTGACATAAAAATGCATACGCTAACAATAACGTAGAAGGTTTCTTCCCCTTTTTGATTTTTTACTTCTTTTAGGGAATCCAAATTGGCACCCATTTGATAAAATAAAACCACTTGCCAAATATTTTTTAAATTACTTAATAATCCTTTTAAGGACCAAAACCTTCATTGCCATTTTTATATGCAAATAGAGAAGTCTGATTTAGCCAGAGATTTTTTTAAACAGTACTGCCTTCTTTCATCACATTAGAAAAACATCAAATACTATGAAATGTCTTTTCCTTTCTTTAACGTGTTGTCGTGTATTCTTTGCTAAGTCATTCAAAACCAATCCATGTTATATTGATACCTAATTTTGACTGGTTTTAATCTTATATTTTCAGCCCACACAGCTGCAGAAACTTTGCAAATATTTATGAAAAATGACACTTTCATTTGCAATGGAGAATGCTAAGGAATAAGATGAGAAAAGATTCTCAAACTTCCTCTAGAAAACTTGGGTAGTCTGATACAGCAGACCCTGAAAGGGAAGAAAGGGTCAAGACCATTTTGTGTGTGTTTGTTTTGGCTTCTGACATGCGGTTTTTCTCCTAGTCACTACTGTGGGAAAAGATATCAGTGTGTAAACAGGTGGGGAAATAGTATCATTGTAAAGCACAGTGAAATTAGGTTTTAGGTCAGATTTTGTCACAAATGAGAAATTTCATATTTACAAGTCTCTGTAATGACTGACAACAAGAAATTTATATTTGTTCTAAAGCATTCAGAGATTTAGAGAATTAGCAGACTACTAATTTGCCTTCCTTAACCAGATCCTGTCCTATTGTTTTTTGTGTTTCTTATTATGATTAAATCCTTTCATAAATCTCCATTATGGAATCTCAGCTTGCATTTATAAAACTTCGTATCTGCTTCTCAAACAGAATACTGTGTAGTCTCATGGCGTACATAAAATGATGACCTTCCCATCTAGTAAATTAATTTTTTTTACAAAATTACATTACTTTTTTTTTTTTTAGTTTTTTTCTCTACAGTCAGCACTGCATGCAAGGAAATGATGTATAAACTGCTCACACCTGAAATTTTCTGTTTATAACCAGCAACATCTCTCCTTTTTATTATCCTATGAAGCATCTGTTATGACACAAAAATTATCTTTATTTACTCTCCCAATGGTTCATATATCCTTGCCAAATTCCTGCCAAAGACAGATGAAGGTGCAGAAAAGCCGGGGCAGCTGCTGGCAGCCGCTGCACACAAAGGAGTGGCGCCTACGCAGGAGCATCATCAGCACGTGGCTCACAATAAGCAAATCTGTGTGTCCCGAGGATGAAGGCATCCCTGCCTATTTCAGCAATTCCCAATTACACAGGGTGGCTTACACCTGTGAAGGAGAAGTCTACTTTCTTATATCGTAATCCACACTCTCACATCAAGGCCTTCTCCTTTGCTGGACAGGCTTGGCCTGTAAGTAAATGCAGGGGGGAAAAAATCGAACACTAAACTACTGCAAAAAATCTTAAAGTCTGTTCTCCACATTACACAGGCAGACAATAACATGCTCAAAGCCAGCGCCAGCAAAGGCATAATTTACTTTTCCTGCTTGCTGAGGGTTTAAAAATGCAATTACAATCTTACATTGTATAAGAAGGTTTATTCCTTTATGCCTTAGAATATCTCTGAATCTAGAAGTTCACTTTGAGAAAATACACAAATCTCAAATCCCTGTCCTTCCATCTGCAGAATATTCAATGACTAGTGGGAAAAGTAAAGATGTCATTCTTGAGAATTGTCTTACCTGTGATATTCATATTATCATAATAGAAACCCAAATCTTAGAAAAGCTTTTCATGAAAATAAGTGTTACCTACAAGGTAGGCTGAGACTACATGTCCTTCTTTTTATTTTATGTTTTTTAGGTTTATAAAATATCTGATTGACATTATAGAAACTTTCATTAGATCTAGCACACCTAATCACCTAGTGCATTTATGTGACTCTTGCTAATACATTTCCAAAAGGAATTTCATTATCAGATGAATTTTTGCTTTCTTATTTTTGAAAAATTACAGTTGGATTGTGTATTCCCAAGACAGTGCACTCAGGGTTTGGGTCCAGATTTTCCTATAGTAAATGACAACCTTAATCACTCTCTCTCAAAGTTAAATGTGATGGCTTTCACCTTACATAGTAAAACTGCAACATCTTCAATAGACAAACTGTCCCTGATTATCTGTCTGCACAGCTCCGAGGAAAACAAAGCCTAATCCTTCCAGGGCCATCAGAAGCATCATGTAATACAAATGCTCAATTATGAAAGTTAGTGTGGGCAACACCATTCAGGAAAAATGCTCCAAATGGACTCATAATTGGCTGATACTTAATTTCTGATATGAATATCTGAAGCAGGTTTCAGTCCCTCACCAAAAGGTTGGTTAAAAGTCCAAAGTCCAGACCAAAANAAAAAAACAAAAAAAACCCAGAAGACCAAAAAAACCCTAAAAAACCCTGGCTTTATCTGCACTAGTAAATTAAGCATTTATCACCAATATTGTGATTACATGTATTTTTCTGTTGGTGGAATATGGGCAGTTAGTCAGCCTGGGTCAACCATCAGCCTCTCCAGCAATCCCTCAACACCTTTATGGTATTTGAAATCCATCCTAGCTAAGTCAGACCCTCTTTTGTGATTCTAGAAGGGTCTGATGACTCAGGGATGATTCAGATTCCAGCCTTTTTGCACCAGTTGGTCTCAATGTCAGCAAGCACTCCCTAGCACTGTTTCACTTGGTATCAGAGATGTCACCACAGAGCCCACAAATCATCATATTCTTGCTTACAGTATTACCAACAATAGAGTCATCTGTCACAGCTCTGGAATGTGCTCATCATTTTGTTTAACTGATTTATATTTCAGTGTAAACTGTTTGGTGTCTTCAACTGCGTCTGTTCCTGTACATGGCCAGATTGCAAACAGCAGGGAAAAAACCTATCATCCATAAGCAAGCATTTAATTTCTTGGCTGAAAATTTCACACAGGAGAGAGATCTCTAGTTTGTATGCTAGTAAATGCATTTACAGCTGAGACACCATCACAAAACTGACTGCCAGTTACGAGAATAACTTTGCACATGACTGAACAAGTCCAACCCACTTGCATTCAAATTATCTAAAATGAATGGTCTCAGTTCTGTTATTCTTCATTCTACACTTGTTTCATGCATAGAGGTTTAGACTACCATAAATTCATATCAGTTGTTTTACTATCTAAATACATTTTTTCAAGATTTTCTCTCTTATCACAGATATTTTTTCAGGAAAAAACCTGTTTCCTGATTACTCTAGCTATTGAACAAAAATTAACAAGAAATAATGGTAGATGAATCTCCAAAGCTGTGTGATTTGGCTCAGAAGACTCCATCCTCCATCCAAACAATAATTTAGAAGTGGCTGGCTAGAAGTCAGGAAAATCTATTTGGAGCTTCTCTAAAGTATCTTAGTGAGTGGGGGAGGCTAGAGGATTTTTCCTCAGCACATCAAGACAGTGAGGGTAGAGACCCCCAAGTGTCTCTGAAAGAAGTCGAAGAGAAAGAAAATGTCAAGGTCTATTTCATGATTATCATATTGGGTGAGTTTTATGGGCAATACTCTCTTTATGCCAGGCTCCTTCCAGCAAAACAAAGGTAATTCTTACTCTTTCTGTGCTTCACACATGCAAACTGGAATTTCTTTCCGACACTATCTGTAAAAGTCTTTTGAATACTAAAATGGGAAATCCCTCTAGGCAAAAGCTGGGCCTCCACACACTATGTACAGCTCTCAGTACAGCTGACTCTGACCTACACTAACAGCACACACAGAGCAAAGGAATTCAGATACTATGTGATCTGACATTGAGGGTAAAGCTCAGGTATTACTTATTTAAACTAATTAATGCATGACAAAAGAAAATCTTTTATTTACAAAAAGTAAATCATAATTAAAAGTGTTAGGTCACTTTTGTGCTGGTCCTTAACTCTTTTCTGGCGAGGGTTTCTTTTTCTAAGGATGTTTAACATAGCATTAGGAGTACAAATAAAACAGTAATACTAACGGTGGCCTTTAGCCATTTATGCAGTGTAGACAGAAAGAGTAAGCGAAATAACTCCTTACTCTTGGATGGGTTAGTAAATGAATGGCAAAAGAAATCTCTTGCCAATCACCAGATGGTGCAATTATCAACATTCCTACCAATTTTGTTTAACTCTATGTATGGTTTAATCTTAAGGAAAACGATCTTTGTTGGTGATGGAGATTTTCATCACAAAAGATAGTACATTTTATAAGCAATTACTCTAATTGGAACAGTTTCCTGAGTATATACATTATTGTGATGACAATAGGAAAATACATAGTTTGATACCAGAGTTTCGGAGACGCAACTTAAAAAATTGTTGTTATTTTGAAGATAGGGATTTGTATCCATAGCTTCATAATTCGTGCATTTCATGTTCATCTGGTAATGCCATTCATACACAGTAATGCACATTTTCATACATAGTAATATTGCACAGTTTAATACATTCAGCAGGAAAACTTTACTCAATATCTTTAAGTACAAAGAGAGAAAGCTCAGCAAAAATGTAACATCACTTTATATTCATTTTTTGTTACTGAAAATAAAGTTATTTCAGTACTTGTGTATACACAAATAAATTTAGGAATAAATACTTAATGTGGTAAAATACTAGAGAAAGAGGTTAACACAACCACAGATATTGGTGTATTTTTTCATGTGCAAAAAATTATTGCACTTGGTACAGAAACCTTATTTTGAAACAATTAAGCAAATTCAATCAGAATTTAAAATTGTAATTCAGAACATTTAGCCCTTACAATCACATGACCATATATAACAAAAGCAGTGCTGTTTCAGTGCAAAAGTATGTGCTAAAATCTTATTTTCCTATAAGGCAAGTTCAAAAAACTGTTTTGCATCCATTGAACTTGATCATAAATAATATTCCATAATATTCACATGTAGAGCAGAAAATAATTTGTCCTATTGTACCAATCTTGTATGTCGATGGGGCAAAAAGCACATCCCAAAGTATAAGTACACACATATTTGAGATAGTGTTTCCTCATTAGCAGGGGAATATGTAAGTATGTGTGCATGCACACTCAAAATTATTTTGAAAGCTTGTTCTTAGCCACAGAAATTACAGCTCTTACTGAAATGACCCAGAAGAAATCCATAAATATGCAAGGCCAGAACTGTGGTAAATAAAATTATTTATGTCCTAATGTGAAAGGAATGCCTAGTATGCTATTTCTGATTTAATTAATCAAAGATCCATGACTTACAGCAGCTCCAATATTCTCATCAAAGTAAAAATGTAAACTCACAAGTGTGGCTGAAGTACCTTTTTACTGCTGTACAAAGAGGAAAAAAATCTTTATTTTTTCTGGCCTTGAAATCCTGCTAAGTTTGTTCCTCTCCTATCTCTGTGAAGCCAACAGTCAGAGACTGCTCAAATGGGTCAGGAAATTTCCAAATTTGTGATTGCATAAGTAAGTGGAGGAAGAGAAACAAAGGACCTGTGACGCATTTAGGTCACTTGAGGAACCTGCCATTCTGTATTTGGTCTACTTTAGTTTCATAATTGTTTCACAGTGCTGAAGATTTCAGAGCAATCAATAGTGGGCAGGAACTAATTTCAAATCAGTAAATGCATTACCCTATTGTAACAGGGGAAGGATTATAAGTGGAAAAGAAATAAAACGACAGATTTATTGCTTGTCTCAGAATTGATTAATTTAAAAATTGCTGTATTGTTTTTCCCTTCAAAGTATTTGTCAATGATGGAGTCAGAACCTTAAATGAAATGCACCTCTTGTACAGTTCAGTATATAAATTTCTAGCTGCACACTCTTTCCCCAACAAAGAAAAAGCAAAGAAAAAATATTTCATTGATACTTACTGCCTCATATAGGTATGCAAAATAGTCCTGGGACATGACCCAAAATTGTAGCATGACATTATGAGTTATTTTGGACTGAAAAGTTTAAGCTTAAAGTAAAAATAGCTGTAGCCACAAGTAAAAAAAAAACAAGTAAAGAGAAAAAAAAAAGAATTATAATTGGATGGGTGGGAAGTCATACCAATTTTATTTTTTTTTCTTCTCCTTACAATTTTTATCCTATGAAGACAGCTGCCTTAAATAAGTATGTGTTTAAATTTCTGAATATGTCACAAATATTCAGAATATGTGAGAGAAGAAAATCCATCCAAAAAACTTTCAGCCTCATCTGAGATCATGAACACTAATGAAATATAAATGCTGAATTGCACAATTAAAAGTAGTGTAGTTTTCCAGTATTAATAATATTTTTTAGTTATCCTGAACTTCCTTGAACATGTCCATTTCAAGTAAACTGACGAAACCCAACTGACTGACCCAAAGTGTCTTATTTTACCATTGTTTTTCTTTAGAATTCCTTGTATGAATTATCACCATTTACTGCCTAACACTACCTTAGCACTCAGGCCACTGATTAACTCTCTTTGGGTTTGTAGGGAGAGCAGAGAAAAGCAAGTTCTGACCTGCAAATGCTTATGAACCTGATACCCCCATACACTGCAAGGAAGCCCTGGTGACGTCAGCTGAGCTGTTCTCAACATGCTGAGTTACATGTGGTTTCAAATACCTGCAGTCTCAGGAGCAATAAGGAGAGGAAATTATTGGTGCCTCATGTCTCTAAACCCCTAAATGCAACCTAAAACCATCACTTTCTCTTTTGGAAGTTGTCTCAAGGGCACTGGATCCAATATTGCTTGCAAGACTTGCTTTTAGTTGTCCATTTCACGTAACGAATATTTTCAGTTAAATCCCTCTTGACTAACAAGCCCAGTTAAGTGTTTTCCAGCCCATGCTGGGCTGCCCTGACCTTCACAGTGCAGCAGGATCACACAGCTAAAACCTCCAGAACCTGCCTATCCATTTATGCTCAGGTGTGATCCCTTGCAATGTGCTTTGGATTGCTGTAACTCCACCCGGGATGTCTTGCTTAAGCAAGAGTGAGGGAGTACCTACTTTTTAGATTGTCATTTCTGGAGTGATAAGTGAAAATCCCCAGAAAAACTTTGAAACACATGGTCTCTTCTGTGAACTACTATCATCCTTTATCCTATGAGCAGGAACTCAGCTCTCCATTTCTGTAAAAAATTACTTCAACATAGCAGTCTATCTACGGCAGATTTGCCATCCATTTTTCAAAATGCAGTGTGGAGTGTTGTATTTCAAACCCCTAAAATGTCAGGATCTGTAGTTAAAAGCTGTCCTTTGAAATATACAAGGTTTAAGGTTGCAAATCATCTCTGTAAGTTAAAAAAAATACTTGTGGGGTACCTTCTAGGTCACCAGATTCTGAACACATGAGCAAAGAGAAAATGTTTAGCAGTAGGTAAAGGCAGAGCTACTGCTTATATGAAGTGGCCATGTTTTTAGATATCTGATATTTGTAGTTAATATTTTAATATTATGCGATTGCTTCTCTTCTTCAATGTTCACTTTGCACACACGTGAATTGGTGCCAAATTCTGTGATGACTTGATCAATCGAGCCTGCACAGATTGTTCTAAATGGATATTCCCCCTGCTACACAGTAGAAGGAATGAGAAGTTTTTTAATTAGCAGTCTAGTAAATTTCAGGTTTCAGGTGTCACATGGGCCTTCATTTCTATTATTCTGGATTTATTGTTTTAACTGAAAGATTTTTAACACTCACTACAGTAGCAGTAGGGAAATAATAATTTCATGTGAGAGCCTAGTGTGCTATGTTACTATGTCATGCAGTTGCACAGTCTAACAAACAATAACTCTTTGGTTTTTCTGACCCTTAAGTTTCTGAGCTCTCCACCTTCTGTTAAATTGTGAGTATCTCATGACATTTTGGTAAACAAGAACATAAATGTGTTACTAACTTTGCACATAACACAGACTGGACTATCTGGAAGGTAGAATTAATTCATTCTTCCAGATTAACCAAAATACTCAGCTTGGAGAACGTCTCATAGTTTGAATGAGTGTAAGAGGTCAGAAACCAAGCAAGTGCATGTTGCAAGGAGGAAGAAAAACAGGAAGCTCCTAAAAATCTGCCTGCAGCGGAGACCAAACTTGATGAAGTCCCAGAGGCGTGTGTCAAAAGGCAATTTTTCTGAGGTCCACAGGGAGATGATTCAGGAGTTGTAGAGAGCTGCTCAGCTGTGAAGCCAGATTGGAGAAAGGTCAATCTCTTTTCTTTCTCCTTTTCCTCTATGCAGTGAGAGTGAAGACAAAATGTGGTTTTATCCTGAGGCGTGGATTTGCTTTGACTCATCCTGAAGACCTAAATTCTGTTATTATTTTCCTCTACCAACTATACTACTTTGTTTCTCTAATGAAATACGGTCTGGAGACTGAAAATGTTTTTATGTGTTGATGTTCTTGCTTCAAAGAAAAATTGAACTCCATGTCAAGGTGTTGGGCTCTTGTAACAAAAATCTTTTTATACAATGTCTTGGCAAAAGATGCCTGTTTTCCCCAATAGGTACCATTGGTATTACTAAATAAACATTTACCAAACATAAACACATACTAAAGAGATGACATTGTTGTTAATTATGGATGCCATGGCCAACATTTATAAACAGAATTTCTGCAACTGTAAAATTGCAGAAGGCCAAAAAAATCTAGGCAAAAATATTTTATATTTATGAAGTACAAATTGGAGATTTGCAATCAAAAATCAGATATTAGGAAACAGCAGAAAATGCTGCATTACCAACAGAATTACCTTTTATTTGAAGGAAAACATGTAAGAAAACACTAACAAATATGAAAATCGGACAACTATATCCTTTGAAAATCTAATTCTCAAGGCTGGCAACAGTTTGTACCAGCTGCTAGCTAAGGTTTTTTGCTAGTGTGTTCATGTAAGTGTATATGTTCTTGCATGGAGAAATCAAGATTCTGAATCCTGTCTTTCATGTTTCATCTAGGAAAAAAAGGGAATCTGGATATGGTGTTCAGGAATACAATCTAAGCGAAAAAGATTATTGCTTGTCAGAACTTTCTGGTCTGCAATGAAAGTGTTACCACGAGGTTTAATTTCAATCGGATAAATATATTCTCATATTCTTGTACTGTGTTTGTGCTTTCTATAGTAAGACTAATGGGAGATACATGTTTTGGTATAGGGGATGTCAATAGAGAAAGGATAGACTAATAATAAGCTGTAGATAGTTTAAGCCATGAGGGACCCTTGAAAGATGCTAGAATTATTAAACTGGAATCTGTACCATAAAAACCTGGTCTGAATCCAAAGGGAACTACTTTTATTGACTTTTATAAATGCTAGAGCAGACTGGTTTTCAACAAATAATTTTTCCACAGCACTTGCTGTCTTTGTTAGTGAAAATGGGAGAAAAAATAAATGACTTATTTTCACTATTACTTTCAAAATAAAAAAGATTGGATTATTATCCCTGAATAAAAAAAAACCCAAATAACAAACAAACAAATGAAACTCCCCCCAAAAAAACCTCAACAAAAACCTAAAACAGCCAAAATCTAGTTGAGATTTACTAAAATAATGAAAAAAAGTTCTGCAAATAATAATTTAAAAAGAACTCAATGAAAAGTTTTATTTCTACAGAGAAATAAAACTGAAAGAAAATAAACCCTAAGAAAGCCTCTCGGGTTGATTGCACAGACTTCATCTTTGCCTTGTTTTTTTTCAATAAGCTCAAACAACAACTTCCAGACACATGTCTAAGCAGTCAGCATATCAGGTTCCAGAGTAATGGAAGACTATAAGCTGTACAACTTGGAGCTGGGACGATGTAAATGTTTATATATATATATGCACTTTAGATAATATCTTCAAGATGTTCAGTATTTTTTACTCTCAAAGCTGTTGCAGCCATGTGTAAGAAGACTCTTGATAGCTCCAGACATCAGTGTTTGTAATATTATCACTATCCAAAAGCTTCCACCAAAATGCAGTCATTCTGTGCTCTTTTCTTGTCACAAAAGCTGCTGAAAAGCACAAAATCTCAACAAATCAGATTTGTTAATAATATAATGCAATTTAGAGAATTTTTGCAGCTTCTGGGAATGCCAACCATTAGTTGTCATTTTTGATTATGAATTTAAACATTTCCATACTATTAGTCTACTGCGTAAACTCAGACAAGATACTCTGAGCTATCATGTTTGTAGAAGTTGTTTGCAGGCATGCTCTGCACCAGTTTCTTCCTGCCTTGTTAGATTGTCAAAATGCCACTAATCTAGCAAAGACATTGGGTTATTATTTGAGGATTAATTCAAATTTAGTTACTTGTCCCCTACACATACTTAGAAACACTGAATCAAAGTTTGAGTTCTATGTAGAAAGTCCCACTAAGCACACTGAAATTGTGAACTCTCTGTATCCCAAAACATTTTTGCCTTTAAAGTCCTAGAAACTATGCAATTCCTACATAAATAACTGTTCATACTCAGAACTGCAGGAGTTCTGGGCCAAAATTCTCTAATGCTACACATCACCATCCTACGCTGGTGTTACCTAATCTACCACTCAAAATATTTTCAGGTAGCCATTTGCCAATTTTCAGCTTCCTTGTTCAATTAGCAGACACTGAACATTTGAAAGCTGTCAATTTCTGAAAAATAAAAAAATCTCTCTAAACCCATCAATGGAAAAAACAAACCCCAGATTGTTTAATTATGCTGAAATTCTCAAATATTAGAAAACAAATGTTGCAACTTACTTGTGAAGATAATTCTTTATTTCATAGAATAGAGATGAGATTTAACTGAATTGCACAAAATATTGTTGTTAGACCATAACTCCAGAAGTCAAACAGGTGGAAGATTTTTGTTTGCATGAAATTCTTGCTTTAAGAGTACTTACTTTAACTCTTGCTTCATATTAGACTCATTCTTCCAAAAGTGAATTTCAGTGGTTATCTCAGAGTCAGAATTCACAGCTAGAATTATTACAGCAATGCTACATCATACCACCGTAGGAAAAAATACTTTTTGCTAGTCCTGATCTGTTCTGCCAAAAAATCCTGTTCAGTCATAAAGATTTCTGGAGCAGAATGATCTCTTTTTCTCTCTACGACACTATTATTCTTAGTCTGGGTCATGACTTGCATTTATAAGTTTAGTCTTTGTAATGACATGAGAAGCCTGTGTAGATAAGTAGTCCTTATACTTGATCAATACAAGACAATTTTATATCTGAATTATCCAAACTGCTATATATCTAACAACAAGACAGCATAAAAGTTATCTCGAGTTGGAGGGTCAGAAGTCGGGATGTCCAACATTAGTCTCCAAGCGCCCACAAATAAAGATAAGGTTTTTTATAATTCTAATAAGTCAGTGGAGATAAGGATTTGTCATGTGTGTCGTTCAAGAATGATTGGAATCACATAGAAAAAATACCTGTAATTACTTCAAGTTACCTGAAAAAAGAAGAAAATGTATCCCATGCCTAAATGAGGAATCCTAGTTTATATTCTACAATAAATTTTACCACACTCTGTGACCCCACTACAATAATAAGCTCCAAAGAATTTCCATGTATGTCTTTTTATGTTACCACCAAAGCTAAAAGTTTTACTATTTCCTATTTCTTGCTTTTTCCATTTCATGCCTGACCCATGGCAAAAGATGAAAACATCTTAAACAAGATAAAGTATAACCAAATGGTGTATATTCTTCTGCAATTAAATTACTCAGAAAGCCATCCATCCAGAAATTTCTGCCCAGGAATGCTCCACATATATGCAAAGGCAAAGGCACAAGGTAAAGAAGCAAAGATGAGTACATGGCTCTTGTAATAAATTTTGTAAATTTTGGAGGGGGTATGCTTTCTTGAGTTGGTCAAAACACTTTATGTGCTCCTCCATCTCCCTCAAAGTAAAAGAAAAATAAAGAATATCCAACTTTACCACACAATAGCTTTATTAAAATTTTGTTTGAAGAGGAGAGATGTCATTGCATTTGCACTTTAAGCTGGAAAAATCTTTGAACTCATTCTCTGCACTTGGCAGGTTTTCAAATTTGCAATCACCTGAAACATAGAAATAATCTGTCAACAAAAGGCATCTGAAAGGTTGGAGAGTGCTCTGAGCTATAATCCCAGAAAGGTGAGAGGCCAGATGTTCTCCTCACTGATATTATCTGAAGCAATGTGTCAGACACCCGAGGCCAGAGGGCACCAAGGTGGATGTCACCCCACACAGCTGGGAGAAGTGTGTGGAGGGCACTCTGAAAAGTAGAAAGGATGCAGTCTAAAGGTGAAGCCCTGCACCTCTTGCAGCTGCTCCAAGCACAACGATTTGTGTTGTGCATGGTTGACTTCTTCTGACCTCCACCCATTGTGGGGCTGATCATAAAGACTCCTCACTTTTAAGCAGGAAAGAGAAGAGGCATTTTACTGAGATCGTACACCAGTTTTAAAAAACACATATGCAGATGTATAAACATACATATATATATTTATAAATAAAGAGAGCTGTGCAATAATAAATTATTGAAGGAGTCAAATGATGTGCAAATAATGCTAGTTTGGTAAATGAACTATATGAACTTCACTAAATGGACATATTTTCCAGTACTCTGGTACTTTTTCTGTGAGAGATAAAATATGGACTTCAATTAAATGTTTTTAATTATTCCTCCTATTATATTTTTGCCATTGACAAAAGTGAAGAGCTTTAATTAGCAACTTTAATTGTTTCATTTAGCTCTACTTTATAGATTCAGTCCTGCTTTATGGATTTTCTTTTTAGAAAAAATAAAGACGCTTATAAAAAGAAATTTACTGGCATTATCTCTTCTCTGTTTCATATCCATTATTAAAATAACCACAGAAACTGGCTACTTGTGCTGAAGTAATTGTATCATATAGGTAAAGAAGTAAGTGGCACAGTTTCATAGAATATTTTATCTTAAGAATGTAAAGAAAAATCTATAAAAATGTAAATAATCTTCATGTCTGCAATTTCCTAAAAAATACATAACTATACAGAGCAACAACCTAGTGTCTGGAAAACAGTGTGAGCATCAGAATACAGTGTTTAGTTATTTCCCCAAAGAGTAAAAAAATTGCCATGAAAGGACATGTCAGAATGATAGCACTGTTCTAAGCAAATTGTTTGTTTTAATGAGGAACTGAATTGCTTCTTCTTTGGAAACTTTTGAGATCCCAAGTGTACTGTGTAGGTATAAATTTAGTAAAGGGATAATTTAGCCATTCTATAGCATTAAGCCATAAAAATATTTTTGTGGAAATAATTTGCCTTTTCCCACGTGACAATCTTAAACATATTTGTTTGGGTTTGGGATTTTTTTTGTTCTCAAAAACTCAACCCCAAAAAAATCATGAACAAACAAATATACCAAAACACTGTTCTAGCTATGCTAGTGGCATAGCTACTGTAACCAAGAAATACTGTATATAGAGATCTGCATATAATACATGTATTACATGTCCTGTATTGCATAATTACATGTCCACTTCTGGGCTCCTCAGTACAAGAGAGACATGGAGTAAGTCCAGACAGGGCTGTGATGGTGATTAGGGGACTGAAGCCCCTCACTTATGAGGGAAGTGTGAGAGCACTGACCCTGTTTAGCCTGGAGAAGAGAAAACTAAGAGGTGACCTAATTACTTTACATAATTAACTGAAGGGAGGATGTTGAGAGGATGGATCAGTCTTTTCTCAGTGATGCCAAGTGATAAGACAAGAGGCAATGGGCAGAAGCTGATGCACAGAAAGTTCCACCTGGGTGTGAGGAAGAACTTTACAGTGTTGGTCACTGAGCACTGGAATAGGTTGCCCAGAGAGGCTGTGGAGTTTCCCTCACTGAAGATGTTCAAGAACCATCTGGGCATAGTCTTGACTCATGCTTTCTAAAAGAGTCTGCTTGAGAAAGATGGTTGGACTGAATGGACTCCAGTAGTCTCTTGTAACCTTTACCATTCTTTAATTCTGTGATTTTAAACACTTGATAGTGTGAGCTAGTATGCTGGTTCTTTGTGCTGGATTATCTCAGTTTTACAAGCGTATATAAGTTTTATATGCTTGTATATAAGTTGATTTAATATCAGAGAACTCAGGGTTCTGGAACGCTGCCTGTAATTCTTCACACCTAATTCAGTAGTAAAAAGTAAGAATATTTATATTTCCAGATTTCTTGATTTAGAAAGAGAAATTCCTCAGACAACTTGTTTCAGGAAATAACTCAATATATAAATAAAGCTAGGATGTTCAATTTCACTCACAAGGGGACTCATAAATCTTTAATGAATATATATAGCTGTATATTGTACCAAAATTTGATCCCTCTTATTGTTTGTTATTAAACAAAGCCTTTAGAAGCACCTTAAGAAAATAATACTTTCTAATTTTACATTCTACGTGTGAAGTTATATATCAAATACACATTCTATACTTCAATGAGTTTACTCTGGCTAGATACCAGGCACCCATCAAAGCCTCTCTCTCACTGCCTTCCCCAGCTGGACACGGGAGAGAAAATAAGAGAAATGTTTCATGAGTTAAGATGAGGACAGGGAAATAGCACTCACCAAATATCACCACAGGGAAAATAGAAAATCAGAGATATTAATTGAATTTATTACTAACAAAATCAGAATAGTCTAATGAGAAGTAAAAACAGACTTTAAAAAGAGTTTCCTCCCACCTCTTCCTCCTTCTACCTTATCCCCCAGCAATGCAGGGAGAGGGGGATGGGGGTTATGGTCAGTTGTTTACATGTTATTTGTCCTGCTTTTTATGGAGATGACTCTTTCCCCTGCTCCAGCATGGGGTCACTCTCACAAGAGATAGTTCTCCATGAATTTCTCCAATGTGAGTCCATTTCATGAGCCAGAGTTCTCTGCAAACCACTGCAATGTGGACCATTCTTCCATGGGGTGCAGTCACAGAATTTCTAGAATTGACTAGATGGAAAAGATCACTGCTATCATCAAGTCCAATTTATGACCTAACAATCCTTCAAGAACAGGACGCTTCAATGTGGGTTTCCCACAGGGTCACAAGTCCTGCCAGGAAACCTACTCCAGCATGAGCTCCTCTCTCCATGGATCTGCAGGTCCCTACCAGGAGCCTGTTCTAGCACACGTCTCCTATGGGGTCACAGCCTCCTCCAGGCATCCACCTGGTCCACTGTGGGACTCCTGCATGGGATGCAGGTGGATTTCTCCATCCCTCATGGATCCCCATGGGCTGCAGGGGCACAGCTGCTTCACCACGGTCTCACTACAGCCTGCAGGGAAATCCCGGCTCCAGTGCCTGGAACACCTCCTGCCCCTCCTCCTTCACTGACCTTGGTGTCTGCAAATGTGGTCCTCTCACATATTCTCACCCTCCTCTTCTCTGTCTGCAATTACAAATGCACAATAACTTTCTTTTTTCTTCTTCTTAAATCTGCTACCTGTTAATATTAACACAAGAGGCATTACTGCCATTTCTACTCGTCCCAGCCTTGGCCAGGGGCAGACCTGTCTTAGAGCTCCCAGGGTTTGGCTCTTCCAGACATGGAAGAAACTTTCAGCAGCTTCACACAGAAGCCATCTCTGTTTGGTTTTGACCTCACCAGCAGAGTTAGGGTGAAGGTTATGTGTGAAGTTCTGAGAATAGGTAAAACTTAAGCTATATCCCTTCATTTCTTCCTTGATTTATGCATCAAATCTGGTTTACGATAAATCTTAACCCATCTTGAGTTCCTACATCATCAGTGGAAACTTCGATACCAAACTGTATAATTCAAAATGCTTAGTGTTTATTTTCCATCCTGGCATAGAAACTCAGTTTCTAGTTGAATGCTTAAAGTGCTTCTCAACCAGGATCTCAGTGAGTAGGGAGGTTTATTGTATCACAGACAGCTACTACCAACATAGAAGGCAGTTGATAAACAAGCCTCTTTGAACATTATCTATAATTCTATGAAGAGCAACTAAGTACCTGAGTGTAGCTGTTGTCTACTGTTTATATATGGAAATCATCTTGCTCAGAATTCTAGGAGCTGTCAAAGTTTCAGAGCTTAATCTCTCTTGAGGGTACTGAGGATATCTTTGTCTTTGAATTTCTAAGCATAAAAAGTGTTCACTACTACATAGTGTAACTCAGGTTCAGACACATTACAACTAGAGCAGAGACTCCTGACACCAAGAAACTCTGAAAGCACACTTTTTATATACAACTTTAACTAATATAACATGAAAATGAACACAAGCCTATTCAAATAATGTAGCTAAAAAAGAAAGTATCACTATGACAGTATAGTCAGACACCATGCATAAGCATTTCACATAAACTTGTGCGCAATGGGGTCACCAAAGGGGCAAATGAAAATTGGTAAATGCACTTAAAATGCCAGGTGGGGTTCAGATGTGCAGAGGGGATTGCAAACAGGTGGAACATCCTGCTGAATGCACCAGAAGAGTGACTGGTAAGACCAAAGATGACAAAATAAGTATTAGCCAAGGGCACCCTCCTGCTGGGGAAGGCAATGACATAAGTCCACCAGAGCTCAGTGCAGGATGAGAGACAGAGCAAGGACAGACGTGTTCTGGCTCTGACTCTATTCAACAGCTCTTACTGTGTGACTCGATAATAAACTGTTTTGTGAATGAATCCGTTTTAAAGCTTAAAATTGGACAGATATGTAAGTCTCCTAAACATTCCCATTATATTATGCTCTGATCCTCTGATATGTTATGAACAAACATCTCAGTATTCATATTTATTTATACATAAACACATAAATTATATTTACACATTCATTCAGTAGCAACGTTAGCACAATGGTGATTATTGCAGTGTTTCTATTAATGAGTCATACAATCCATGTATTGAACTCTCTATTGATATGTTAGTTCTTATATACAGAGCTAAAATATCTTGAGCAGCATAATTGACATTGAAGAAATAATTTATTAAACATACCCATAATAACTTTTTTCTAAAATTTTATCAAAAGATGAATTGTTATGACAATCGTCAGTCTCAGAGTGTGAAAACATTAGACTTTCAGCCTTAAACATAGTGTCAAATAGCAAAAATTACAGTTTCTCAAGAATTTCACAAGAGAATAAAAAACCAATTTTCTATTACAGCTTATTCTGCAAGATTCATTTATTTAAAAAAAAATAAGAAATAATAATATGCCTTAGAAGATAAAATCTGGCCTCTTTGAAATAAGGGATCAAATTTTCATCAGTTTTTATACTCTGTCTTCTAACAAAAAAAAGATATGTGGAACCAAAAGACAACGCATCTAGTGGAGAATAAAAAAGTAGGCTTGTTCTTGGAAGTAGAAATAATATTTTATTAAAGAAGGTTTTAATGGAGAAACAGGTTGAAGAAACATCAAGTTTTAAAATATTATTCGTATTTTCCAGGAGAAAAAAAAAAAAAATAATTCTAAGTGCTATAGAATGCTAATTATTTATTTTCATTTGGTGTTACATATTCGTCAAACTATGTAAAATTCACAGAAATGAAGTATTTTTCCCCCCTTTCTTTCACATTTATGTTTTGATTTCTTTGAGTTTCAGTACAAAATATGATTTTTTCCCATTATTTTTTGCCAGCTGGTAGGAACATTAAAATACTTAAAGGTAGCCATACAGAAGAAAAGATATTAAAAAAAATTAAAATAAAAATCAAAACTTCAAGGATCAATGCCAGAAGTTTTACATTCAGCTGATTGAATAAAATGAAGTCAATGCTTTTAGTATTGACAATGGCTAATCACTGAGACAATATTCCATGAAAAATAGTGGGCTTTTTTATTATAGAACACTTCTAACCAAATTAATTTTTGCACACGACTCAGTTGACAAATATCCACATACAACTTTGTGCAAGTTGTGCAGAAGATTGGATTGTATGAACTGATATTGCATGTGATTAAACACTTTAGACATCTTCAGAGATTTAATGCCCTTGCAGGCTTGGGATTTTTTTCCTGAAAGGGAAGAGGGTGTATGGGTAGCTTTGCTTTACATAGTCGTGTTCTTTCCACTGTGTGGCCTTGTTCTTGTTAGTGGATGTCAAGAAGCAGCAGTTTGGCTCTACTAGCCATCTCGAATTCAGTGAAGTGACCAATACAAGCCATGAACTGAGACCTAAAGTTGGGAACTTACCTTTGGTTGCTGGAGCTCAGCCAAAGCATTTCCCTTTGGAAATCACTCCTTGTAAAGAAAGCATCTCAGTGGAGCAGTGTGCTAATGGGAAAATGCTACCCAGGCCTCCAGAGGCTCCTTCCCAGTTTATCTGAGACCTGCAAGAGAGGCAAGCTGTCCCAAGAGCCAGATGCTTCTTCCACTCACTTAACAATGACATTTCCCTGCCTGTCAGCAGCCCCTTCTGAAGAAAGCATGAAATGGGAGACTTCTGTACATTGCAGCTTTCTGGAAGAGCTTCCTTTCCAGCACTTCCCCAAATGTCTAAGTGCACAGCACAATCAAAATATGCATTTTATGGGTTGTTCAGATGTGACCTGGCAAGATAATGAAACTCTTCATGTTAGAAGGGAATATGGTATTTTTATCTTTTATTATCTTAAATATTTTAACCTTTCCTTCCTCCTAAAAAGGATAAAAAGATTAAAAAATTTAACAATCAGTAGAAATGCTTCCAGGCAATTTGCATCTTACCTTCTACCCTTAAGTACATTCTTATTCTGAAAAGCATGCTGGAGAAAAATCATATACAGCTACAGAATAGTTGACATACTATAGCTCATGAAAAAAAAGCAGTTCATATTAATGATAACCCTCAATAAAAAAGTAAAAGAAATAAAAAGAAGGAATGAGTGGAAATATCTGATTTTTTTTTTCTAGTTAGTCATTTAAATGCTGAATGTTCCTGGAAAACTGCCTGTAAAAGCAGAATAGGATTACAATTGTGACTTCTTAAACCAAGTGTTTGTAAACAGATCTTTCACAGACTAGAATGCACTCTGACATCCATGTCTCACTACTTTAAGTTGCAAAAAGATAATATAAGGCTATGGTACATTTTATGGTACATTTTGGAGAATTCAGATAGTTCTATTAAGAACCCACAGATGGCATGAGGTTTTGATTTTGATTGCAAATGTATATCCTCCATTTAATAAATATATTATAAAATTTCCAGCAAGAGCCATAAATATACTTGTGATATAATTATTTTGTTCTAATTAATTAACATAGAAATAGTTGTTGTCAAATAAGAAGTCAAAAGAGAAACACAAACATAAAATTTCCTCTTTTAATATTTTTAAACATAAAAATTATTTTAGAAGTAAGAATGGTATTGAAAATTCAGAAAATATTTCATTAAATGGTGTATGAATTATTTTATGAACATATTGAATATAAACTTCTCTCCTCACAGGGAAAAAAAACAAAAAACAAAACCTAAACCAATAAAAACCACTGGAGAAATGTAAAAAAAAAGCTTTTGAGAGAGAACTTGGCTTCAAGATAATCTTTTTGATGATATCATTTTCATTTTAGTGCTGCTGTTGATACAGTTTTAAAGAGTTGCAAATATCTATGCATTTGTACCACATGAAAAATGAGCTGTCATTTGGAGAGAGAAAGAACCCAGAATAATTTAGGATATGCTTAAATAAAGTTTAATTCAACATTTAAAATATTTCGACATGATCTTGCCATAACCTTTTGAAAACATACAAGGAATTTTCAAACTATATGATATTTTGATTAAGGTTTATTTGCTTATTTCCAGAGTGACACTTAGTTTATTTTAATCATCTCAAGACTGGTTCTGAAGGAAAGTAGGTGTCTGTACGTGTAAATCAAAATTCCCAGTAAGATAGTGTAGGGAAGAAAATTCTTAGCATACTTGCCAGAATTAGCAGTAACACCAGCTTAATACGTAGTATATATCCTTCCAAACAATGGGTCTGCTTTTTTCCTTGAAGAGGAAAGCATGTAGATAACGCCTAAGAATTGCACCAAGTCAGGAAAGGGGAAGGTAGTTTTGGTTTTATTTCCTGGAATGACATGCTGGCATGTTGATAAGGGTGCCACTGATGTCATATAGCAGCGGTTATTAAGCAACTTCTAAATGAAAGAACAAAAAAGTTCAATGATTCCTTTTTTTTTATGGCCTTTATAAGATATATGCATATTCCCTTTTATATCCTTTCTGGAGAAAAATCGGCAGAATCTCTTGTGCTAAAATCTTAACATTTTCAAAAAACATATTCAATTATCATTTTTTGTTTTCAATGAAACATTACAAACTGAAACCTTTTTTCAGAACCTAGGAGTTGGCTGAAAAAATTCAGGTCCCGATTTTAATACAAGCCTGTATTGAGACTTGATTGAGTGTAACAGATTTCTTTCAGACTTGACAGTTTTGATAAAGAGTAATTGCTTCTGCTACTAATTTTTCAGTGGAAACATCTCTGCAGTTCCCCAATGCAACTTTTCACCAAAGTTTCCTTGATCATGAGGACTGTAATAGTGAACACTAGGACAATACTGACAAGAAGACTGAGATTGTCATTTTCCAAATCAAAAGCATGAAATGTTCAACTCATTGATCATTTCAAGTTAATACAAGAAATCATTCCATCCTGTTATTTTTCTAATTTTTAGTGCTAGCCAGAATGCAAGCATTTTCTGTCTGATCTGCTTATCTTCTCATATCATAACATCCTGGTGTAAAAAATTCCAACAAAATAATCAAAACAAATACACCTCTCTAACCAAGACCAAAAATAAAAATTAAGAAAGTGTTTTGCGATGTTCAAGTTGTAGGTAGCAATATCTCATAATGAGAGACCACTTTTATTTGTCTTCAGATAGGTGGTTTAAAATTTCTCAGCTAGAGCTGTGGTGAAGCGTATGTGCTACAAACCTGGCAGTGTGGCAACCCATGCCTGTAACATAGTCTAAAAGAAGGCATTCTGGCATTGCTGCATAATGGTGAAGTCTGACTGTTTGACCACATTTAAATACTGTAACAGCTCTCCTAGAAGTGGATTCCTTGTTATAACACTATCAAGGTATTAATGCAAACTGTCGTGGAACTGTATAATCAGTTATGATGTTAACAACATGGACAGCAGCCAGTCTGTCTTCTGTCTATTCCCTCCAGAGCAGGCAGCTCAGAAAGAGCAGAAGTTGTTCTGGCACTCTGTGGCATTGTGGCAGCACAACCTGACATTCAGAGTGTGGGGAGGGGAGAATGTGAGCTCAGAGCACAGGCACACACAGGACTGGAGCAGGGTATTTGTTAAGATGAGCACCATGACAGATCATTTGCCAGCTGGGAAATCAAGGCAACTTTCACTTCATATAAAAGAAGAGACAGGTGAGGAGAAGGGGCAAACAATACCTTTAACATTTTGTTCAAATGCTTCTTCCCATGTATCAGGCCTTATCCTTTCTATCAAATTGATAATAGAGCACCAGACTGTTAATGACTGCAAAAATTTAATATCAAAACAAGGGCATAAGGTCTTCTGGGCCAGCAGTGTTTTGTGGTGATGTATGCAGAAGGAAATCAGTTTTGCAAGCTTCTTTTACTGAACACCCATGAACATGGCAGTTTTAGATGCCTCATAAGGGAAACCAAACAGCTATCACTGACTTCATGTTGCCCAGGATCTCATTGTTTTTGTGATTTTAACAATGTAACTGTAGCTCTGAAATGCCTCTAGTAACTAATAGTACCTTTACTTTCTTAATGAAGACAGACACACTGTTAACTGAAAACATACAGTAAACTCATTTATGTTAAAAAGATTGACCAAGGTGGAAATAATTGTTTTTATGCACTCTTAATATATCTTCTTAGAGTGATGTGTTGTTTCATTTTTCTAAAGTAGAATTTCGCTTTTTTTACAAGGACTTTGTCATTTGGGCACAATGTACAGAACTATTATTAATCAAAGCATAACATGAAGTATACATAATTGGCAGCTATGAAATACAACTCTCTTTCAAATAACTTTTGCATGAATTGTTCAAGTTGTTAACTGGTCTTTTCAACATCACCAGAGAACCACATGGTTGTGTAACTTAGCATGTAAGGGACTGCTAAACATTTTCTCTTCGCAATGCAAGAGAATATTACAACAGATTGCTGAGTGCTGTATCCCCCTCAAACTGCAGAGACACCACAGTTTCTCCAGTGATCCAATCTTGTACTTGACCACTCTTCTGCTGAAGAAAAAAAAGAAAGAAACAAATTCAAACCATATGTCCTCACAATTTCTTAAATTCCATCTTATGTATATTGATGCTTGTTCTATTGCTCTGTATCACCAAAAATAGTTTGGTTTAATTTCCTCTGTACCATATCCCTGTATCCACATGTGTACCACCGTACACCCCACAAGTAATGAAGTCTCCCCTGCCCCTCATCTTCTGAACAAGTCCAGAGCGCTCCATGTCTCCCTAGAGGTGCTGTACAACGTCATGGTAACCCTCCACTGGACTCATTCCTGTATGTCAGGGTCCATCCTGTGCCAGGGGCTCAAGCCTGGACTACCAGGACAGTCTTACCAATGCCTAACAACGGCTCAGGATCCTTCCCCTGGTGGTGCAGCCCCAGGTTCAGAGGCTGTTTAGCTACCTGGGTTCACTGCTGCGTCCTGATAAATTGGTGGTCCCAGGTTCCCAGCAATTTAGAATTGGGAACCTGGGAACAGAACTCAATCATCAGCCTCAGCTTGTCCTGTTTCAGCAGCGAGCCCAGTTCTCTTCAGTGCCTTTGCCTCTAAGGCGATGTTTCCTCTAGGGACACTTTCCAAACAAGTATTTGAGCAGGTCAAAAGACTGCTCATCTCAAAATCAAGGTAGGTGCTAAAAGAACATCTTCCCTGGCTGATCTGTCAATCATCCAGGTCAAGAATTTGCCCTTGGGTTGCTTGCATTTGTCTGCCTCTGCATTACTGGTGTAGTTCTGTCCCCTGACCCTTACCCATAAGCTAACCTTTCCCAGTTGGTAAATTCCATGCTTCTGAGCTAGCCCTCTGCACAGATCACCCCTTCTCTGTCCTTGACAACCCTGCTATGCCTGCAGCACCTGTACCTCTGCACTGCATCTCTGCAGGTGTGGGAGTGCTACCACCATGTCACTCTCATCCCTCTCAAGTCTCAGCTCACTTACTCTGCACGCGCTGCTGGTGCCTTCTTCTCATCCCCACAGCCTCCTTTATTTCTGCGTAAACATTTGAGATGGGTCCTGCGTCGTGCAGCCTTTGCAGCTGATGCATGACAGCCCCTCTGATCACGCTGTCTCCTGGACACATCAGCAACCTTGTACGCTTGCTTCTCCTCTGTGGGAACTCCTCTCTCATATTTCCATCCCTCTTGAAAAGATCAGCAAGTTTGATTGCAAATATATCCTTGCACAACATTGTCAGGCATACCCCATCCTTTTTCAGTAGCCGTTTCAGTGAGAAAAGCTTTGCATATTAGTAAGACAGGAGACATAAATCACAATGCTGGCCTTTTAAGCCATCTTCTCTCTCCTAACAGAATATACATATTTTGTACACATACATATTTTTTTTCAAGAATGAATCCTTCCTGCAAATAACCAAATGCCTTAAGTGTTGAGGATAAAACCTACTTATGCCTGGATTATTTTCAGAGCCTAAAATCCCTTTATAAATCTAATCTATGACATCCAGGGTTCCCTTTTCTGTAATCTTTCAGTTTGAAGCTGGCAGTAAGAGGACTTCCATGTCTCATAAAGCATTGCATTATTTGGTTCTCTGATAAGGTTACAATGGAAGAAGGACAATGAAAGCAAACACAAGTTTCAATTTTGGAACTCATTCTGAATGCAGTAATTCTAATAACTAACTTACTAGATTTAATCACTAGTAAACAAATTGTTTTTAAATAAAATTATATTACTGTCTTTTTAGGATCTTGGAGTTTCCCCACAAATGATTACCTAAGATGCAGAGAACAACAGTTTATTTTTCAGATCCCAGGTTAAACTTGATGGGCTACTAATTGGAAAGGTTACTCATTGATCAGTACTACGACTCCATTTCCTAGATGTCATTAAGGGGAAAAGAAGAGGTAACGCTCAAGGACCTGCCTATGCTAAGGTAATCTTTAGGGAACAGTTTCTGACAGTAACTGCACTTTAAAATATGTTACCATCACTACTAAGAAAAACACACAGCTCTTCCTAAAGATAGAAAATTTGCATCTAAAGAGCTTCAGTAGTTTTCTTAGATGCTCAGAATTTTTAAGTGAGACAAAATACCTGCCTCTGTTACATGAAGGTTAAAGAAAAAACCCAACCATTACACTGATTGTATGGAGTGGAAAGCCTCAGGCATATTTAACATGAAGTTCTTGTTTACATGTCATGTCTGTAGGAACACAAACGCTCAGCTCAATGAACCACTGTAAAGTCTAACCTTTGAGGTTGTTACATTGAGTTACATATAATAAACAAGAAAGATATTGGTTTTTTTTTTAATAACAGTCAAATTACATTTCAGTACCTCTTAAGATATAACTGAAATAAGAGCAGATAAGATTTAGTTGTGGTTTAAACACAGACAACAACTAAGCACTCCACTCTCTCAGTCTTACCCAGTGACATGGGCGAATAAAAGTGAGAAAACTCATGGGTTGAGACAGGGAGAGTTTAATTGGTAAAACAAACTTTACAGACTCAAGCAGAGCAAAACATGGACAGGCATCAGGTGTTCAGCCAGAAAAGCAGGACTCTATGCCTATTAGTGATTTGGGCAAACAAGCACTATCTCTCTGTCCCTCCCTTTCTTCTTCCCTACCAGCCTTCTATGCTGAGCGTGATGCCACAAAGTGTGAAATCCCTTGGATCAGCTGGGGTCAGCTGTCCTGGCTGTGCCCCCTCCCAGCTCCCTGCACACCCGCAGCCTCCTCGCTCATGGGGTGGGTGAGGAGCAGCAAAGGCCTTGGCTCTGTGTAAGCCCTGCTCAGCAGGAACCAAAACATCCCTGTGTTATCAAATGTGTTTCCATCACAAATTCAAAACACAGCCCCATAATAACCACTATTACCTGAACAGAAATTAACTCAGGAGAAATTAACTCAAATCTAGTACAGATATGTAAGATAACAAAAAGGAAAATGCTTCCTGTGGTAAGACGGGATTTTAAGATTACACATATTTTGTCTTCAGTAAATATTGGGCACAAAGCTATGATTTATCAGACATTTGTTTGCATTTTTGTGGCCATTTTGGGCCAATATAAAACCGGTTTAAGAAGTATGATAGAAACCTAATTGAAAACTTCAGAATGTGCTTAAAATATACCTTGGAATCAATTTTTTACCTCGAGGCAGACTTCTATTTTTTCCTTATCTTGTTGCAAATATCTGATTTTTACTGGGATGAAGTGTCTGAATTACATGCCAGATCCTTCAGCAGCAGCTAATATTTCAAACTATTATTTGTTCTTCTCTTCTAGATTAACAATGTAGCTGAAGTACAAGTCAAAGAGAAGTTTGGTAATTTCTGAGTTTAAAAAATTAAATGAGCACTACATAACAATGGAAGATCTGGGAAAAAGTATCACAGAACTTTTAATTAAGAGTGATTTTTTTTTTGTTTATTTGTACACGGACTCAGAGTAAGCAATATTGACAGAGAAACAACAGTTTTCAGCCAGTAAATGTGTTTGGTTACTTACTTCATGAGTATCCCAGACTGGAAAGAAAGATTGTTTTTGCCTCATCCAATTCAAAGATCAACAATATAATTTCCTTTGGTAAATTCCTACCTGGAAAACAATGAAGGAGAACAGTGCCCAGTGATCCAGAACTATTTTATTAAAGTACACGAACCAAAGACCTTTTAAGAAAGCCAACTGAATGGATTACTGAGCATATTTAGTATTCTAAAAAAATTATGATTTTCATTTTTTCTGAACCAAAATCATACTAAGAAATCTTTTGAAAAGAACACATACCTAAATTCTGTATAAATAGATGTATTTAATGTCATTTGCCTTTAAAAATAATGTGTAGCTAGAAAAATCCATTGACTGAACAAGATTGCTTAAACTTGGGCTTTATTTCATCTCAAGCAAGAATCTCCACATCTTTCAATGAAAACAAACCTTCTTCTCCCTATTTTTCTGACTATTTGTACGTGAGAAGCCCATTAACAGAGTTTATGGCTTCCAAAACTGTTTCCATAGCCTCTGTTTCTTTTTCCTTATGAAGACCACATGCAGATCTTATAAACTCTCCCAAGAAGGAAGGAATTGCTTTCTGCATCTGCCTAGAAATCTCATGTCTTAGAAAAAGGTCAGAAATGCAAAGGCCCCTCTTTCCAGTCAAAGGTGACAGAGAAATATGGTGTCCTTAACAGATGTAGTTTTTAAATAAATATTGCTGAAAAGAGCATATTGATCAAGTACTACCTAATAATTGTAACTAACGTCATAACATTAGAACAGAATGGACAACGTACATACACATACTAAATTCTCCTAATAATACTAAATTGTGCATAATACCTGCTTGTATTTTTTACATTTTACATTTTAAACACCTATTGCTTTCCCTGGGGATTTTTAATAATCCCAGGAAAGGAAAGAGATTTGTGCTTGTCTTTCCGTAGTCTAAAATATAAAATAAATAGGAGTTTGAAAAAATTAATATTAACTATTTTTAAACTATATAGCTTAATGTACTAAAATCTATTTTATCTCAATTTATTACTTTTTCCCATTAATCCTCTAATTGGAGATATACTGTTACAGAAGTCTCATTGAAATACTGCTTGATTTAAATCCTCTTTTTTTTACAAGAAGCTTACAAAAATACAATGTGTATGAATTTGTATTTACAAGACAAGCTCAGTAAGTAACAGTTATGCTGAGTTTTGGGCTTTTTTTTTTTGGAACTACTTACATTGGCCTACAGCTATATTGCATATATATATATTACTTTAATAACTGTACAAGCCCTAGAAGGAAGAACTACGGCTCTCAATCACATAACAGAATAGAGAAAACCCTTCATTTATAAAAGAACTGAATTTGTGTCACAAAAAAAGATTTCCCCACCTGTCAACATCACTACCCTTTTAGGCCCATTATGTGATTCTTGGGTTTGTCCTACTTCATGACCAGGAATTAGACCTGATGATTCTTGCAAGTCTCTTCCAAAACAGGATGTCAGGATATCTTATGATTCCATCCTTCTTTCTGCTTTGCCTGTCTGTCCTCAAACGATTATGGAAAATTTTGTTAAGAGTGGTTAATACTGTAGCAACTAGTACACCATTTTGTGTGCAGTCTTTTAGCCAGTTTCATGTTTCTGGGTTGTTTTTTTTTTGTTGGTGGTGGTGTTTCTTTGTTTTTGTTTGGGTTTTTTTTGGTTGGTTAGTTTTTTCTTTTGGTTTGGTTTGAACTGTTTTTCCTATATTACCACACATATGTGAACTGGTACATACACAGTAAATTCCCACTTTTTCAAGAATTTCAGCAATGTACACAACCAAATTGAAATTTTTAAAGCTTGAAAACACTGCAAATCTGCAAATATAAAAAGTGGTCTTTCCCACAGTTGTCTCAATGACAATGTCCTATTAGGCCCCTCACTTGATATTTGTGTTAGCATGTCTGTGTCTAGACAATGCACACATGAAACAGACTTCATAATAGGAGGTTAAAACTTTATGGAAAAAACATTTTGTATTAACTGGGATAGTGTCTGTATCTTTCTGAATGCCCTACTTTGGCTTTAGAGTGAATCATCCTTCTGAAACACATGTTGTACCTTTTCTATTTAGAATTTCTCTCTGAAACATATTTACCCAAGGATAAACTGTGACCTCAAAAAATAGAGACAGAGACCAGTTTCAAGAGGCATCAATGCTGCTATGAGAGAGAAATCAACATGCAAAATGTGGAAATTCAGTGCCATTATGGTAAATATGTACAAAAAATCAAGATATATATATATATATATTTTGTAAGGAAAGTAAATTTCTATTTTAAAAGTCAGGCAAGAAAGGCTAGCTCCTTACGTCATCATACAAGGATATATATATGATCCAGTCTATCAAACCTGAACAGAATAATAGTATCAATGTAGATGACACAAAAATTGATAATATTTTATTAAACTATTATAGGAACTTTGCAAAATTAATGACTAAGGTTTCCATGGAGGAGATAGATTTATTTTCAGTGAGGCAAAATTTGTTATACCTGACTAAAGACAAAGGTACAGAATCTACAAGAAAGAAAAATATGCAGCCATTAAGTACGCAAAGCACAGGCAGTGTTCCAGGATATGATAGGCTGCTGAGAAAAATTTATAAAACCTTGTATCATTTTGCGTAATTATGTATTTGATTAATTTCATAATCTTCTGGACATTAATTAAATTAACTAGGAGATTCCTATGTGCCACAAATTGTGCCCAGGATGACTCAAAAGCTGACACAATTTTCTCACAGCTCGCATGCATTATGAACAATTCTACACTATTTGTGCACCATTAAAGTCTTAATGTCAGGTATCGTCTTCTGATTTTGCTCTCTTTTTAAATATTAAATACACAAGTAGCATGCTGAACAAACCCCAATTTGGTACACATAATTCTTTGTCCAAATTTCTGTCCTAAGTTTCAACAGATGTATCATCCTCCTTGCATCTTCCTGGCTCTTTATTCCATCCTTGAAGGTTGTGCCTGCAGAAACACATGCTATTTTTCCAGTAAAGCAGAAGAAGACTGTGCAAAAATAAATACTTTCAAAGCAGTAAGGATGCCTAGAGGTCAAAGACATCTGAAACTGTCCCTAAACATTATTCCTTGTTACTACTTATTATTATTATAACTTATTATTACTAAGTTTGTAGCATATTCTGAAGTTAGAATTTATGGGAATGTATAAGTTGCGTGCTGTAACAAAATTCCATGACAGAACAGCTTGTCTGCCTGCTCAAAGACTCTTATCCTGCCTAGATATTCAGAGTTTATGACTATAGAGCACACACACACAAAAACTCCATCTCTCAGAAGCTAGAATATATTTGCTTTAGAGTTCCAGGCTGTTTTAGAGACATAATTTGACTTCACAGATATCCAGCTGTATGTCCAGTATGCACAAATGGACATATACTAATTATATTTGCATTAGGGATAATAGTGAGAAATATGAAGTGATATGAGCTGAACTTTTATTTTTCATATGCTTCAGATAGTTTTGCATATCCTCCCACAATTAATAAAATTGCTTCCAGATTGAGGCTGCAAATTCATTGCTTTCTGATTCTTTCTTTGTACTACTCTATATCAGGTCATTTTATTCAATACCCAGTCCCACACTAGGATTTGATTTCAGTGAGAGCTGGCTCCATATGGATTTCATCCCCTCCCTCCCTGAGCTACTGTCTCTTTCATTGCTTTCTTTTTGTAATACACTAGCACATGCTAGGATACTTACTTTCTTCTTGTTTTTATTTCTTTCCACAGCTTCACAGACTGAGGTGTTTTAGAGAACTCTGTAAAGGGTAGGAAAATTTACTTTCCTGGTGTTACTATTGCTCCTGAGGATATGCTGGGATGAACTCATCACCACAAGATGATAGGAAAGATGTCTGGGGATACAGCAAAACAACTTCAATTAAAATTTCCCACTGCCAAATGGGAGAATGGAAGTGAAATGCCAATAAAATCTATTCTGTGCACAGACATCTGTCTCAATAATGGACAAAGACAGAAAAAAGTCATGATTTAGGCAGGTAATGATGCATTTCTATTAAACACTTTCCCATAGAGGTTTCTGAGAACAGCCAAAGGAGTTTAAAATTTACCTCTCCCATTAGAGACTCTCTATGTTTCTGTAATCTCTGTGGTGGGTCTCTTTTCACAGCAAAAGTGAATACTGCCTGAGAAGATTCACTTCTCTAACTAGGGAAGGACTGAAATCTTTAATGCAAAAACTCCAAATTACTTGCTATTTGAAGAAGCATGTTTTGCAAAACTAGAAAAAAGAAAAAAATCTGTCTCAGTAATAAGATGTATAGGAGTGTTGAAGTGAGTTTTTTGGTTTTATCAGGTTTCCCCTGGGTTGTAGCTGTGTCCCTGGTTGACTCTGAGTCCCTCTGCAGCCCTGGCCTGATGTCATTCCCCTGGTACACTCCAGGGGAGCTGTTGTGTGACTGGCCAGGTTCCCAGTTTCTCCCACCCTATCCTATGCCCTCTGTCTGTACCCCTCCCCTTTCCTCACCCCCATTTAAAAGGTGCTGCTCTGCACCCAGGACCCCACTTTTGTGGGGACCTCGGCTCCAGAAACAATAAACCGAAGTTCTCCCTGCAAAAGTCCTCCCTTTGTCCTTTGTCGTTGCCACGCTTCAGCCAGGGCTGAGACTCACAGGACCAGGAGAGGTACAGAGAAGTACTCTTAAAGCCGGACTGGGGCAAGAGCTAACCGGGCAGGACGCAGAACCCCAGGAGCTGCACCTAGAACCCGGCTTTATAGGAGATTGTATTTTTACCTATTCTCATACCTCAGATATAGATGAATGTGAAAAATGTGTTCTCTTCATAAACCCCTGTTTTTCTCTTCACTTGAACAAGTCCAGGCTGATAGAATAAACTCAGAACGTAAAACTCAGAATGTCTGTTGCAGGTCACAGACTACAAATTCAGAACTGGGGAGGCTTCTGAAAAACAGTTAATAGACTAATCACTCTAATTTTCAGTTAAAGAGTTGCTATGAAAAGATCTAGGAAACATCTAGTGACTCAGAGCAGTTGAAGGTTTGCGCCGTATGGGCAACTTGTTTCAGAATTTTTCTCCCTGGTCTTGTAATCCATGTACCTTTAGGGACTTTCTCTGAATCTTAGAAAAATAAGCTAGGATTTCAAGATAATCTTTTTATTAATAAATCTTTCTAATGAACATGGCCATTAAGGGCAAAAGTGAGTTCAGAAAGTAATGATATATTATGAATCAAATTAATTAACACGATGAAACCCTAATCCTTTAATCACTTACAGTCTTCTGAGTTTTATTTACTTATTAGAACATACAGACTGATTTAAAACCTGATATGAAATCCAAAAAAACAGACGTGCACAGCTTAAAACAAATCTGTCTGAAGTTGGCAGAATTGGGTCTGGATCATAAAATAATAGAATCACTAAGGGCGGAAAAGTCCTCCGAAATCATGGAGTCAACATTTGACTGATGACTACCATGCTACCTAAACCATAGCATTAAGTGCCATGACCAGTCTTTTCTCAAACACCTCCAGGGATGGTGACTCCATCACTTCTCTGGGCAGTTAACTCCCAGGCTTAACCACCCTTTCAGTGAAGACATTCCTCTTGATGTTCAGCCTTAGCTGCCCGTGGCACAACTTGAGGCCCTGTCCTCTTATCCCATCAGTAGCTGCCTAGGAAAAGAGCTTGATCACCAGCTGGCTGGAACCTCCTTTTAGGGAGTTACAGAGAGTGATAAGGTCTCCTCTGGGACTCCTTTTCTCTGAACATTCCAGCTCCCTCAGCTGCTTGTAGTGTGACCTTTTTCTCTATACCCATCACCAGCTCTGTTATTGCTCTCTGGACACGCTCCATCTCCTCAATGTCCTTTTTGCAGTGAGGGATCCAAACTGATCACAGGACTCAAGGCATGGCCTTCCCAGTGCTGAATACAGGGGTGACAGTCACTGTCCTGCTCCTGCTGGTCACACTATTGCTGATACAGGCCAGGATGCCATTGGCCTTCTGGCCACGTTTCTGGCTCATGTTAACCAGCACACCCAGGTCCTTGCTGCTTTCCTGCCACTCTTCCCCCAGCCTGTAGCACTGCACGGAGTTGTTGTGACTTGGGGGCTTGGTCTTATTGAACCTCATACCTTGGCCCATTGATCCAGCTTGTCCAGATGCCTCTGCAGATCCTTCCTGCCTCCAGCAGATCAACACGTCCATTCAATTTAGTGTGAAAGGTGCACTTTATCCCATTGTCCACATCACCAATAAAGATATTGAACAGGACCAACTCCAACACTGATCCCCTGGGGACACCACTAGTGACCAGCCCCCAGCTGGATGCAGCACCATTCACCTCCACTCTCTGGGCCTGACCATACAGCCAGTTCTTAACTCAGGTTAAGTGCACCCATCCAGGCCATGAGCTGCCAGGTTTTCCATGAGAGACAGAGCTGAAGTCTTTGCTGAGGTTCAGGTAGACTACATCCAGAGTTCTTCCTCCATCCATCCACTAGACAGGTTGCCTGGTCATGAAAGGAGGTCATGTTGGTTAGGCAGAACCTATTTTTCTTAAATGCATGCTGGCTGGACCTGATTCCCTTGTTGTCTTGTGTGTGCTGTGATCTCATTCAAGATGATCTGTTCCATAACCTTTCTACAGACCAAGGTCAGGCTGACAGGCCTGTAGTTCCCAGGATTCCCTTCTCACCCTTCTTGTGGATGGACACCATATTGGCCAACCTCCAGTCATCCCAGACCTTCCTGGCTATCCAGGACTAATGAAAAATGATGGAGAGCTGCTTTTTGAGTTCTTCCATCAGCTCCCTCAGTGCCCTTGGGTGAATCCCATCTGGTCCCATGGACTTGGGTCTAATGGCTCAGCAAGTCGGTAACTACTTCCTTCTGGATTACAGGAGGTCAGTGCTACTCCCTGTCCCTCTGTAACACCTCAGGGTCTAGTTGCCCTGAGGGTAGCTGGTTTTTCTGTTAGAGTCTGACATNCCCAAGATGTCCTCTGACTGCCACATTTCCCACTAGCCCTTCTCTGTTTTTAAACAGCAGATGTAGAAAGGCACTGGTCCTACCTGCTATGTTCTCCTCCACAAACTCCAGGAACCTCATAGACTGCCTCCTCTCTGCATTTTTGAGTTTCCAGCAGATATCCTGCAAGTAAAAGCTTCCCAAAAGAACAAGGACTAGCAATTGTGAAATGTCAGCCAAGCTCTTATAGAGACACTGCCCCTTTATCCTGTCTGGGTGGTCTGTAACAGACATCCCCTGGGATGTCTTCTTTGTTGGCCTTTCCCTGATCCTCACCCACAGGCACCCAACCTTATCACCACTGCCCTTGAGCTCAGTCAGAGCCCTCCCTAATGTCCAGAGCCACCCCACTGCCTCTGCTTGCCTGCCTGGCCCTTCTGAAGAGTTTCCAACCATCACTGCAGCATTCCAGCCGTGGGAGGCACCCCACTATGTTTCTGTGATGGCAAACACATTGTAGTTTTCCAGCTGCACAGTGGTTTCCAGCTCTTCCTGTTTGATATCTGCATGCATTGGTGCAGGTGCACTTCAGTTGAATCCCCAAATCTGGCACACCCAAATCACCTCCATTGAGCCTGGCCTTATCCACTTCTCCCTTCTAACCCATTTTAAAGCACTCTCGATCAGCTCTGCCTACTCACGGCTGGAATCCTTTTACCCTTTTTAGAAAGCCAAACCCCATCTGTCTCTAGAGGCCTGGTACTGTGGTCCCTACAACCTTGGTCAGAGAGTGGGAAAACCAAGTTTCTTGTGTGACTCTGAACGTCCTAGCCCAAACAATGATAACTTCCAGTCTAAAGAACCTGCAGGTGTTGTTCCTTCTTACTTTCTATCTATCTCGTGCTAAGACCTTGAGCTAGCTAGTCAACCAAGTGAATGTATTGATTAAGTGACCAATCCGATCCATCTGGATTGGAATGTGTATAAAAGAAGTAGATGTGGTAGTAAAGTAGATATTCTGCAAAACTCAGCCTTTGAGGCAGTGTCTTTTGTTATTATAATGATAACAATTGGTGATCCCGACTTCAAGAACTACAGCCGCTGACTGCACTCTGCTTCACTTTGATCACTGCCCCCCCACCCCACAAACCAAGGGACGCCCCGAGGCACTGCGGCTTCCCGGTGGGGCCGGGCCGGCCAACGTGGTCTGCCTGCTCCTGGACAGCTGCTGTTTCACTGGAGAGGTAACGCCCTTCTCCCGCGCCCCCCCTGGAGGGGTCCCCCGGTGCCATGGACAGCCAGCCCGCCCCTGGGAGCTGGCCCCCCATGTTCCCCTGGAAGGGGCCACCCGGCGCTGTGGAGCGTCTGTGCCGGCCCCTTGGGGTTGGGAGCCCTGCCTGTGATGGGCAGCCAAATTTCCAAAGACGAAATGTCGTGCATTGTATCTGCACGACAGAACGTGATTTCTATAAGAAAGATTCCTGTGTCTGATAAGTAACTCTATTCGTTGTTAATCTGGCAAAATCCCATGACTTCCCTGCAGAATTGGACGTTGCTTTTAATAAACTTGTTTGAGAACTCCTCGGCCACAGGCTCCTGGAGGGGATTTCCCAGGGGGACTCCCCTGTGCCATGGCTACTCGTTCCGTGGGGACTCCCGACTTCTTCTGAACCCGTGACCAACAAAGCTGTAAGTTGGAAATGGCTTTTTCTGAGGGCGAAGATGTTG
>VWZV01009251.1:14366-74881 GCA_013397155.1 Irena cyanogastra | reverse complement strand
AAGCAGGAAAACTATTTTTACATTTTACAACAAGCCATTACATTGCAAAGAGAGCAAAGCAGACACCATTTCTTTGGAATTCCTGATGCTTTGCTGCAGCACACTGGAAGTATTTTAGACTGGGTTTCCTAAGTCATGACTATTCCATGCAGAAGTCAGTATGACACAACATTTCACTTCATATTCTGAAACAAAATTTAAAATGGGTAGTATATACTTGAAATTGTTGAGAAACAGCAGTTTAAAAGAATTAGCTGAGGGACTTTATATTTACATGATAAGTTAAATGTATGATGAGGGAAGAGCCCTCCCAGCTGTTCCTGTTTCACAACGTGAATATTGAATAATCTGACATTTCTTTGTTTGGATCATGAAGTTTGAATAATTAAACAATAAGTCGTTTGAGCTCTGTTGTGTCATCAACTAATTACTACATTTATGCTTGTCAATAGCAAACCCACAGTAGTATTTTAAATTCCATTTATTGTGCTTTAGCTTAATGCTTACTGTTACTTTTCCTCCACATTTTTTCCCATCATGAAAATTAACCCACAATATATCTTTCTGGAAAGAAAATAAACAGCTCCCTTGCCAAGCCTTTCATTACACTGTTGCTTTCCATCATGAATTGTGGTCTAACAGTAGCCTAGTAAAAAGCCAGGGCCTTTGAAGTGTTGTGCTAATTTGATTAATACATAGTTACATCCTGTTATGATGCACTTTGCCTTATGCATTTTAAATGGAAAATGCAGAGTGGATTACATTTGTGTTAAAAACACAGCATACCAAATGAACAGCATTGAAAGTGGTCTATAATAACGAGAACTGCAGCCACTTTAAACATGTAAAAGGTTATTGCTTGCAGGTTAATGATAATTGTACCAAAATACATGATTTTATAACAATTAAAAGGTCAATATAAATACTAGTGAGATTCACGCAGCTGCAGGGGGAAATACTTGATTTAAATTCCTTGAATAAAACAAAACAAAATATTCAGAAAAATCCTCTGAATTGTGTGTCCTACTGCTCATCCCCATAAACACTTTGGAACTTGAAGTCATGGTTAATTCACCTTCTGTCCTAACAGAAAAGAATTTTATGTGCTTTTCCTTTCTGTTTAAATGAAGACCTAAATTCAGCTTCTGTGTTGGTTCGTATAAATTTTCTGCCTCCTACCAGGAGACACTGCTACACTGCACTATTGCCTATATTTGGTTTAGTTTTTTCACTTTTTTTTCTCACAATAAATTAAATACCTTGTTTTATCATAATATTTGAGATACCAATAATCACCACAGAATAAGAAATAGATTAAACTTCAAGTCTACTGATAGCCAAAGATGTGAGCAAATCTAACTTTGTGCTTTAAGTGTGCATCAATATGCTTTCAAGAGTTATAATATTCTTGCACCTACTAAATTTTCTAGCAACTTAGTACAATAAAATTGTTTCCAGAGCCAGGAGGAAGAACCTCATCAGAACACTACCTTTTTATTTACTTGTGCTAAAACAGATAAAATATCAACAATTAGTGACGACTCCAAAAAACTAAGTATACTTTTAAAAATTACGGGTATTGATTATGATGTGCACAGGAACTTCACACAGATTCTGTTTCACTTTTTACGGCTCTGCTTGAATGCAGAAAAGTGCCATTCTATTAACCCAAAGTGTTTCTCCATATTTCAGCCTTTGGTGTCATTATATTTCTTACTTGCTTAATCTTCAAAGCAAATCTGACACCTCTTTTTTTACATATATTTTAGCTGGAAAAAAGACATGTTGTGGAATACAGCGTCCTTGTTATTGATGAAGAAGTCCAGAAAAAGACAAAGAATTGGATTAAAAAACATTAAATCACTGAGCAGTAAAATAAAATGTGGCGCTTATTTCTGCCTATTGTATGTATTTGTTGGCAAATTCAAGGTGGCAGACACTTGTTATTCCATCCACCTCCCTCCAGGGAGAGACAGCGTGTCTGCATGTGTTTCTAATTTATTTTTAAACAGTTTAATTAATGTTTCTTACCTATTCAGTTGAAAAAACATAGTCATAATGTTTAATTTGTATTTCTGAAATGCAGTAGACTTGCTTTCTCTACTCAGTACAAACTTCTCTGTTTTTATTTAGTCAGTAAATAATGCTGTCCAAACTTTTTTCTTAGAAAGTTTTTATGTGTTTGCAGTGTCCTTAAAATTTACTCTGTCTTTCACTAGGTAATTGTTATACTGTTAACTGTTACTAAATCAGTAGAAGAAATATTCACCATCATGTTTTAAATCTTTTCTAAATTTTCTAATTTTTTCAGTATTTCTTAGTAACGTATCATGCAATGGTTATGGAAATCACCTATGGAGCTGACCGAGAGAACACTTTTGAAAAGATTTATAATTCCAACTATTTATATAATGAAACCCTAATCTGATCAGACTGCAATCTCTGCAATAAAAATGCAGAGGAGTCAGCTGCAAAACCTTTCCTTTTGCCTACATGAGTTGTTAGACCAGAATCAGACAATACTATTGTCTACTTTCCTAGCACTTCCAGTATGCATTTTATTGAAAGTGTACATGGAAAAAACTCCTCACCTATCTTCTGAAAAATCTTGGATCAGTTCTACACCAAGAAATGGAAATTTATTCTTTTTTCTGGTTCTTCTTGTCACTACTTTGCAAACTTATAAATTATGTAATGCACTTGTATAATGATACTTTTGAGCATTTCTTTTACACCTCATGAGATTTTAAGAATAAGATAAATCTGTCTTCCTAGTGTTCCTCATATGCTGGCAACACAGGTAAGTCTTTATATCATCATCAGTCAGTAACATCACCTAAAGCTAATAATGTCCACTGAAAATAATGTGGCTGTTTCAGATTCCAGCCTTTAATAAATGACTTTAAAGAGAAATACTAAGTGTAGGCTCTGGTTCACAGCATGAATGAATAGAACATTTTTATGATAGCTTAGTATAGTATAAAACATTGTAAACCAACACCAATGCATTTTAAAATTTAATTGAGATTTTAATTTTTCATAAGATTAAAGAACATAAGATTAAAGATTTCATAAGAAAAAAACCCAAAGAATCAATCCTTCCCCATTATTGCTTTATAAGGAATTTAGAAGAAATAGAATCCATATTTATTGGACATGGAGGAAACAGTGAAAAATGATGAAAACACAAGAGAAAATGTCTTCTTTTCCTCACTTTTCAGTAGTAAGACCAACTGGGTTTTAAATACTAGGTCCCCTAAGCTAGTAGACAGGTACAGGGAGCAAATGATGTCCCATAATCCAAGACTACGTAGTCAGTGATCTCTTATCCACCTAGACACAGACAGATCTATGGGGACAGATGGGATCCTCTCAAGGGCACTGAGGGAGCTGGTGAAAGGTCTCACTGAGCCACTTCCCATCATTGATCAGCACTCCTGGGGAGCTACAGTTGAACAGAGGTTGGCAAACGTGACGCCCACCTACAAGAAGGGCAGCAAGGAGAATCAGAGCTATAAGCCTGCCAGCCTGACCCTGGTACTGGAGCAAGACTGTGGAGAGGTCATCTTGGGTGCCATCACATGACACTCGCAGCGCACCCAGGGGATCAGGCCCAGCCAGTTTATGAAAGGCAGGTCCTGCTTGTCTAACATGATCTCCCTCTGTGACAGGCTGACCAACTGAGTTTATGAGGAAAAGGCTGTGAATGTTGTCTGCCTGGACATTTGTCAAGCCTCCAACAATGTTTCCATAGCATTTTCCTGGAGAAACTGCCTGCTCATGGCTTGCACAGATGCCATTTTCATCTGGTTAAAAACTAGATGGATGACCAAGCCCAGAGAGCGGTGAATGAAGATAAATCCAGTTGGTGGTCAGTCACCAGTGGTGTTCGCCAGAGCTCTGTACTGGGGGCAGTCATGTTTAATGTCTTTGCTGATGAGCTGGATGAGGGGATCAAGGGCACACTCAGTCAGTTTGCAGGTGACAACACACTGGCTGGGAGTGTTGCTCTGCTGGAGGGCAGGAAGGCTCTGCAGAGGAATCTGGCCAGACCGCATCCATGGGCTGAGGCCGATGGTGTGAGGTTCAACAAGGCCGAGTGCTGGGTCCTGCCCTTGGGTCACAGCAACCCCAGGCAGTGCCACAGGCTGGGACAGAGTGGCTGGAAAGGACCTGGGGGTGCTGGTGACAGCAGCTGAACATGAGCCAGGGTGTGCCCAGGTGGCTGAGAAGGCCAATGGCATCCTGGCCTGGATCAGCCATAGTGTGGCCAGCAGGGCCAGGGCAGGGATTGTCCCCCTGTACTGGGCACTGGTGAGGCCACACCTCGAGTGCTGTGTCCAGTGCTGGGCCCTCACTGCAAGAAGGACACTGAGAAGGGCAATGGAGCTGGGAATGTCTGGAGTACAAGTCCTGTGAGTGAGTAAGAAAGCTGGGGTGATAAGCTAGGAGAAAGGAGTATAGAGTATAGGGATGTAGAGAGAGAAGTTTTAATTAGAACTAGAACTAGCTGAAAAGAGGTTGCAGTGAAGTGAGGTTTCAGTCTCTTCTCTCAGAAAACCAGTTGTGTCAGAGGAGATTCAGATAGGATGTTAGATGCAATTTCTTCACAGAAAGTTTAACAGGCTGCCCAAAGGAGTGGTTGAGTCACCATCCCTAGAGGTATTTAAAAGATGTCTAGATGTGGCGCTTCAGGATGCAGTTTAATGTTGAACTTGGCAGTGTTAGGCAATAATTGGATAGATTACTTTAGTCATCTAAAGGATTCTGTGATTCTATAAATGTACCACTTGGCCCTCTAGTACTGTATCAGCCTATAGTAATATTTTTCTGCAGCAGTTTCCAGGACTGAGTCTAGTCTCAAGGCTGTTTTCTTCCATTGCACAGTACCAGTAGAGGAAACATAACCTTATTTCTGAGGTACCTCAATATTCAGCTAAGATATTCAGAAGCGGCACAATGACACAGGATTTAAAAATAAACAAAAAAAAATTTGAGACTTAGTCACATGCTTTTGATGTCTGCATTTCTTGGCTTGGTTCAAATAGCAAAAAAGTACAAGATCTGTATCCTTACGTTTTACAGATTAACATCTATAGGCATTAGACACACACTGTTTACTTACAACTCACAATAAATACAGAAAAGCTTTATGCTGAAAGTAAATTCAAGCACAAGGACTTAAATAATGAAGTGTTTTAAATCACTCTGATTAATCAGTAGAATATTTTAAAGGATCTGGTTTCAGCATATTTTGCAGAGGAAATGTCTTTTACTCAAGCTAACTTCTCTCTTTCTCTCTGGTCTATGTGTAATTCATGAACCTTTAAACATTATGGGATTATAGAGAGCTAAGCTGACACTTTTACTTTCACTTAGCAGTCTGAATAATTGGTACACTCCAAGCATTTTAAATACTAAAGTAATCATTGCTTTGAATTCATCTTGTGATGTCACAGCAGCTGACGATTGACATAATAAATTTCAAGAATATGAAAGCTTGAAAAGAATGTTAAACATATCTTATGCTTAATACATAACAATTAAATGATCTATAACTAGCAGTATATTCTGATGTTAACTTTAATGAAATGCTTTTTAAATGTATAATATACTGTTATTGGCTTTCCACTTCAGGGCAAGAAGAAAATTCATTAAATTTTTAGTGTGCTTTTCTCAGAATCAGAAAGAAATGTATAAGAAAAATTTCAAATTTACTTAATATCTTGAATAAGTAAAGTGGAAGTTCAATGATGAAAATTAAAAATTTTATTTTAAGTGTTGGAAACTGCCATAAGTTGCCTTGGAAGCCAGTCACAATCAAGTAATGTGTGGCTGCATGTGTCAACTGCAATTTAACATAAAAACTCACCTGGCAACTCTTTCCTAAGAGATGTTGGAGTGGAGGTCATAAAGCCCCCCGAACAATCAGCACATGATGCAGGTCTTGATCCCACAGTTCAGAAAAGTACACAAGGCCATGCCTTGAAGGGGGGGATCAGATTTGTCATAAGCTACAAAATTTCTGGAGTAACCCCTCACAATTTAGAGTACTACAACTGCGTCTCTCCTAAGGGAGACTTCCTCTGGTTAATGAAATTTGAATGGATTTAGTATCTATGTTCAATAGATATTGAAGACATCCATTGAAACAGAAGACCAAAAGTTGAGTATTGTTTTTGGTTCGTCCTAAATTAGCTCTGAAATGCTGCTGCCAGTTGAAGTGACATCAGCAAAATAAGAATTAAGGACAACGGCAATTTTTACTTATTAATTTATAATACATGTAAGGGTAAAACAAAACCAATCAGTTCAGCTTTTGAAGCTGTACCACAGTAAGCAGTGTAATTGTTGATTGTCTTCAGCTTGGTAATGGATTACACAGGAAACAGATACACAGGACCACACAACTGCCAAGTACTGGTCATGATACAGGCATGATTAAGCTGCAGTTCCAAGTAAATCATGGCAGTGACAAAAACTCTCATGATAGCAGTCTATAAACAAGACAAGTTCTCCACTGCAGTGGAAGAGGTTTTACATTTTCTAAAATGAGTGAACAAAGATTTCCATATGGATAATTATCACAAGGCTGACTGGAGTTTATGCAAAATAAATCACTCAAAAATGCCTGTCACCTGGCATGATGAAAGGCAATATGAAAATTGAATTAGTCATAAATGTAATTTTATCACAGCATCTAAGAATAAAAGTACTGAATTATTTTTAATGTGCATTGTTTTGTTGATTGCTTTAATTGCTAAGGAACACAGAGATCTGCAAGATGACTTCTGCAGAAGGAATAGTGTGGTATTTCACTAACTACAACATCAAATTAAAGTGTTGTTCCACAAGATTCACTTATAGCTAAAATGCCTATATTAATTTTTTCTATATTGCCATCAGTGTATTCTTTCTTCTTAAAAGTGGAGAAACAATTAAAGAATTGATTGAAAGGGACATATTTGTCTTCTGCCATTGCTGATGGTTAAAACTCTAGAAAAACAAAAATATTGATGGAAATCCTTTGCTGCTAAAGAGAGAAAAGGGAACTAATTATTATATTTTCATTATGTTTTCATTGTTTTAAAAACATGAAATGAAATTAAAAACAATGCAAAATGTATATTAAACTTAAAAGTTTAAAAGTTGTCATTCACAAATTGTAGTATCAACTCTACCAGGTAGAATTTTTTTTAAATTAATGGATTATGCAAATTATTTCCTGCTAATTGTTCAGTTATCTCATTCTTTCTATTTAAAATATTTTGTTTCTTTTAATTTCAAGTCCTTTTTTCCCATCTGTCAAGACATTTTCAAAGTCTTAGAGGGTATATCTTTATGTCCACTTAAAGTAAATGAAAATTCTGAGTTACAAAACCCAAAATTTATTGATATACATACCTTTCAATTAAAACAGAAACAGAGGAACAAACTTCAATACAAACGAAAAATTACTTTAGTATTTTATCTGGATAGTGGCCTGTTGAAATAGCTTAATTCTTTGAGGGTGAATGCTAAGGCACTTCTCACAGATGAATATGGCATCTCTCTCAGTAAAAAGGGGGTTTTTTTATGACACAGTCTTAGAATAGTCTGATCTGGTGTGTGATTAAATTTATAACATAATGCATTTTGCTGAAGGATAAATTATTGATGACACTATCCTAGTCATAAATGTAAACCTATTCCAAAAAATACATCACAGCAAAGCTGAAAAAGGAAATAGAAGTTCAGTTTTATTTATTACCTCTCATATACTTTCGAATTATTTTCCATCAAACAAATTACTGAAGGCCAATACTGCTGCTTCATCTAAAAGAATCCAGACTTTCCAGAAAACAGTAATATTAATGAAGGCTTGAAACATGACAAAAACCTGGATGAAGATGGAGGAATTTTAAGATCAATACAATGTATTGTTAAATTCCATGGCCTCTTTGACCTTTCTTCCACCAACAAGTATGATATGACTATGTGTTATGTTACCTTGTCATGCTTTAGTTCTACAGGTGTTTTAAAACTTATGGAGTATGTTATGAACACTTTAGATCCATCTATATCAATAGAGCAGGTATTTTCCTTTAGCAGACATATTAGGCTAGGCCAGAGGAACCTACCAAATACCAAATTGATTGTGAATTCCCAAAAAAATTAGTTCTAATTTAAGATGCAAATAATATCATTAAGTCCTTTCTGGGAAAAAAAACAAAACAACCAAACTTAATTATATAGGATCTACTCAGTGCTATGGTATCTCACAGCTGGATTGTACATTCAAAGATGGTAGAGATTTACTTTTGGGGTAGAAATACATGAAGTTTTGATAGCATGCCCTTTAAAGTATTGGGCCTGTGTCATTCTTCTGATGAAAGAACAGTAGCTGCTTGACATTTTTGCATCTCCTATTCACAGTGTGTATGAAAAATAACACAAAAACAATTAATAATAATTAGATTTTATAAACAAGTTAATTAATTGCTTTGTCTTTTGGAGTCAGCGTCAGCAGCACTGCCCTATGAGCAGTGTAACTATTTTTTTGCTGCCTTTTGTGATAAATTAGATGGCCAAGTAGCAACCTTACTCCAGTATGAATTATTTGCCGTGTTGCTGCAAAATAACAAGAGCTTGCAACAAAGCAATACAAACACAGCATGAGATTTTATGAGTGCTGAATCTTGATGGAGGAAGACAAACAAGTCGTGAAAAATGTCCCAAAGGACTGAATGTTTTTCAGTGGGTTTTTTTTTCCCCAAATGTGGAATGAAATCCTAAAGCATTTGTTTCTAAAATCTCTGCTATAAACTCTCCCTTCCCTATAATCTCGTCGGCTCTGGGGCAACAGAATCTCTAAGGTCAACCTTTCTGTTAACTACAACACTTATATTTCTCCTCTGTTTCTTGGCAGTAGAAAGGAATGGATGATTTATTTTTAGTGAGTTGCTCAACCCAGCACAGGGAACTCGGTAAGTGACTTTTTTTTTTTTTAACTGTCAGGATTGCCAGCCATAGCACAGCTCATAGTAGTATTAACTGCATCTATAAACCCCAGCACCACTTCTCTTGGCTCAGCCACAGTCATATGTTCTTCAAATTTCTTTCTGATATTTCAGGCTTTCTTTTCCACAACATGATGAGTAATGTGTGAGATAAACTGGCATGTGTTATGAGACCAGCACAGCATGCATGGGTGAATTAGTTGCATTATCAGTATAAATGACAAAAAAGTTTTCTGACCCATAACATGTGTTTGGGTGAGAGGAGAAAGATGCAAGAGAAAGCAGTAATGACATGATACTGTTACTCCATCTTAAAACAGATGTTTCTTTTAATCAAACAAGAATAGTAACCACAAAAACAAAAAGTTGTTTAGAGTTCACTATTCCTTCCTTTAAAAAAAAAAGTTTCTTTGGGTAATTAAAACATTTTAAAGAAGTCTCTCCTCTGTTCCCAAGCTGTTCCCAGGCTGAGCAATTTAAATTTTCACTCTACCTTAAGTGGAATTTATTTGCTTAAGTCTGCCCAGCATTGACTGAAGAATTGATACTATAGTAGTCATATCAGAAATCTCTCTTTCCAGAAATAAATCTTCAAACACAAAATAAAAATCTATAAAATCAAAACCAATATTGACACAGAACACAGAGAATTATGTGTTATTTACTTTAAGCAATGTTATAGAAGGGATGCCATTAAAAAGTTTTGTGAGCATACAGATGATTTTTAACACGCAGTTGTCTAAAATAGTAGTCTATAAAAAGGAAATAGAAAGTAAGCTTTGTTGTCTATGGAAATCACTCTTTAAAAGGTTCTTTCAATTACAATATATCGAAGCATGACTGCAAATGCTGACTGCAGTACTAAGTTCATTTTACAACCAAGGCATGAAAGCTGGAAGTGTAGATCCCAGGCAGATGAGAATGGCAACAGCATTTGTTAAATCATAAGGAAGGCACCTTTGTGCTATCTTTCTTTCTGTCTTGCACATTTCAAGAAGTTATACAAAAACAGTTTGAAAATTCTCTCACTATCATTACTCCAACCCTCTCAAAATAGTATTTTGCTACATTCCCTTAATGGGGCATAATGGAAATCAAGCTCCTGTTCCCCTCTTCTACTCTGGCTATGGGGCAGCTGGCTGTGGGAGATGCTACAATGCAGGGCCTCAACAACCTCTCTTTGCACACAGAGTGGGTCGCAGCCCAAGGAGCCTCTCCATCTACAGAGGGTAGCTGGCCTTGGATGGAAATGTAGCTGCTTCAGAGAGGTGTGCGACACCCAGTTCCCCCGCCCTCCCTCTGCTCCTCTGCTCTGCCCTTGTGCCATCCTTAGCTTTCTACTTTAGCTAAGAGTCACTTGGGATGGGCTCTTCTCTTCAGGGTCCTGCCTGCTTATGCCTCTGCAGCTGCTCTTCTTGCGCTCTAGTAATGCTGAGTACAGGAGCAGAGGTGTCCTCTTGGCTTTGCCACTGTGACAGGACAAGACGTCTCTGAAAGCAGCACCCTGTGCTCGGTGGGACCCCACTGACCGCCCGACCCCTCCAGCCTGGGGGTCCCACTTTTCACACTGGTGGAGCCACAGCTGTGCACCAAGGCAGGCAGAGGCTGTACAGGAGTGAGGCACTGTGAAAGGTGAGGAAGGTGATGTTTCGCTGGGGGCAGAGTTCCCAGCAAGCAGTTCATGGAGTTGCTTCTTATTGGCAGAGATTTGCTGAGTCCACGTGGGATTCCTGACATTTCCTCATTTCCTCCCACCAGGTCTGAGGTTCAAGTAAATAAATAAACTGTAAATGACAAGGAGAAAGGCCAGGAGAGGGTTCCGGCTGTCATCATGCAAATCCAGAATTCTTTTGACTACAGCTATGTTCCACTTACATTAACAAATTAAAACACAAAGTCACAGTTGTGCAAAAAATACTAAAGACTGCTCTGTCAGAAAATTATTCACAAAACCATCTTTGTTTATGTTATATTCTTTCTTTACATATTTACAGTGTAATCTCAGCAAAGTGATTCCTGTGTAAGTTTAAAAAAGAATTTTTAAATTATTTTTATGGAACCAATGAAAGGTAAAAAGGAAGGTACATTCCTGTCATCCAGGTATAACTTTATCACCTCCCAGTCTCATTGTACAGCAAGGCAATCTATCCACACATTAATTATTTACATTGAAAGACTCCATCATTTACAAACAAACACTTTGTAATAAAGTAGGATGAAAAATGTTATTTATATTTTGGCATCACAATAACTTGCCTATCTCCACTATTACTGACACAGTGAGTGCAAACAAACTTCAGCTGGTAGATCTAAATGCCAGACAAGGTCTGATTCTGACACAGCAAGCTAATCAGCTTCAACCCTCTGTTCAGGAAAATAACTTTCTAGTTACCTGGACAGTTAAACTCAGTAGTATACACAAAGCAAATTTAGGTTATTCCTTTTGATATTCAGTTCAGTTCAATATCCCCATATATAGTCACGTTGTTTAAATGTGTACTGTGCTACTACATCGAAGAATTTTAAAATCAGATTTTTGTATCCAAAAAGATACTTTTTGTGAAATACTTTATTTTCTAGGTACTCTGTTGGAAACATAAGCCATGAAACAGCAGCTTCGTACTTGAATTATTTCTGTCAGACTTCAGAGTCAATACTCACAAATAAATAGCAGAGACTCAATTAATCTAGTTCACATCCCAGAACTTCTGCTTTCAGCTTTGAGGTCTCAAAGGCAGGTTTTTCATGACTGAACCATTCCTGTGGGCTCCCATGCGGACAAGAGTTCACCCTCTGTTTTTGTTCCAGGCATGGTGATAAGCAACAGTCAGTTTAGGTAACCTGCCATTTGCGGTCTTGATCTAAGCGGACCCCAATTCTTCCTCTGGAGCTTTAATGCTTATTTACATTAAGGTACTTTTCATGAAAAAAAATATCTTGTGTAAGGCAAATATGTTTAATGTTTACTGCATTTATTACACAGTAACTATTCTCCTTAAAAAAAATATTTACCTCAATCTGAAAGCCCTGCTCATTTTAAAGTAACACTAAGCTAGTTTACATAGAGACTTTACAATCACATTATTTTTCAATAACTTATTTTCATTGATCGGTCTAACAGTTTGACATGTTATTTATGGGCTACTGTGATGAATCACATCCGTTTCCAAGGTAAAGTAAGCAAATTCTCTGTTTATAGGATTAAAGTTGAAGGTCAAACTTTGATTATATTTTCTGTTCTACTACAGCAATATAAAGCAAGGCCTTTAGACTTCAGAATTGGCAACCAGTCATATGAGATGCTTTTATACTTAAAAATTGACCACAAATTTTGATTAAATCATAATTAACATCTGAGAGGCAGAAAATCTAGCAGATAACTGCAATAGACTCTGAGAGGAATTTATTTCATGTTTTGAATATGCTTTTTAATTTTTTTTTACCTTGCAATGAGGATTTATTCATTTTTAATCTTTTTTAAGAAAAGAGTTTATATCTACCGGAGAGTGAGAGCTGGGAAAACACTAACCTTCAATGCTTATGGTGTCTTGTGGTATTTATCTAACTCACTGGCTCACTGCTGTTGAACTTCTACCAGTTATATTTATCAGTTGGCCATTGGCAGGTGCAAGTGAAATTTGCTTTGTTCAGAAATGTAATGTATAAACAACATTTAACCCCCCTTTTTAACAACACATTGTTAAAGTCTGAGTTGGGGTCTCAGAGCTGCTGAAGCGCTGGCAACCTTAAATTGTAAAGGATGTTGCTATGCAATGCAATAATTAATTACCCAGATACCCTCCACTCCAACCAAAAACAATGTCCAGCAAGCTCATACAGCCAAAAGGAGAGGGCATAGATGACAGAAACATTTGCATTAAAAGATAAACATGTGCAGATGAGAATCCCATCCAAAATATCCCTACTAAATTATTTCAAAAAAGAACATGAAAGAGAAGATGGTGAAGTACATGCTTTGAGTGCGCTGTGGAAGGGTTGCTTAGGAGGCTTCTTGTGATACAGCACGAGTATTGTTGCGTTTGGTTTAGAGGTACTGACCTTGCTTCATCACCCAGCTTTACAAACCTGTCTCTACACTGCATGTCTTTTTTGCCTTGCAAGGATTTATGTCAAATCATTTGTTATCGTGTGCATTGTTGTGCCAAGACTTTGCAAATCCTGGCTTCTGACTGCAGCTATTCTTTTAGGTCAGGATTACAGAGTATTTTTGGTACATGCAGTGGAAGCAGACATGACTCTCCCTTCAAACTAAACTCTTCTTCAGGGAGGTCTGAATTTTACTTAAAGATTACTACACAGAGAGTCTTTGCTACGGGCAGACTCTGTCCTTTTTAAGCAAGGGAAGAAGAACCCACTCATACAGGGACACCCCCATCCACAGGACTTTCTGGTGCTAGGTCTGCCCAGGGACCTGTCCCAGAACTAAAACTGAACTGGTAGAGCTTAGGAAGAATAGGTTAGTACAGAAAGACAGAAACATAAACCATGCTGTGGCACCATGAGGAAGGAGGCTGTGTGAAAAATCGCTGCATGTTACTGTTACTGGCATAAACCTAGAAATCTCTCTACTTCTTCTTCTTCTTCTGGAACCCATGTTGGCCCTTTTTAGCTCTCCTGGCACATTTCAATGGATGGAAAGGATTGAATTGACAAAGTAGGCTGAGCTACTTCCTGGGTGTTGTAGCTTTTACTGTATGGAAGTATGGATGAGGATGAGCTGAAAACATACTAGGGAAGTCTGTCAGAGCTGACTGCCCTCAGGATGTCAAGACTGGATGCAGAGCTCTCACAAAGTCCCAGAGAGCTGATTAGCGACACAGTTTTTCACAGCTTTGGAGACCCAAAGTGTGCCTTTTGGAACAGGCCTAGGCCTGAGCAAAAGGAGATACATAAACACTCCAGCCCAGGAAAAGCCTCGGGAAGCACAAATTCTGAAACAGTTTAACTCAAAGACAGAATTTGTGCAGTAGCCCATACCCGCAAATTGCTACATACCCTCATGCCTTTTCACTTGCTGAAATGGCAATTTCACCAAAAACACAGAATGAAGGTTATACCTGTTTCTTTCCCTGATTACTTGTAGGCTCAGGAAGGGAAAAAATTTACACCCTAGAGTGAAGCCAAAAGTGAGGGTTTTGATAAGAGAGCAGCTGAACCCCACACAACTCCTAAGAACCACCCTGTGGATGCCTCCTACCACCAGCTATGGACTAGTTTAGCAAGGCTTGACCCAAAGTTTATGCAGCTTGAACAAGATGAAAAGTGAAGGCCCTGCTCCTTTTTGTTCTCAGGGAGAGCTATGGATGTCACACACAGCCTTGTCCTGACTGAAGAAAATTTTGCATTCTCTTCAGCAATTCAGTCTTTATCTCTGAGTATCTGCACCCACATCAATTAAATTATTCCATCTTTAGCACTGAAGAATGCCTTGTAAAATAGGTCTTCAGCTTTGAAGTTTAGTGCAATTAAAATAAAATATTGCTAATTAGGAATGCAGTGAATCAGTTATTACTCAAATGCATTCTGTTAATGATTTAGGACTACTCTCATGAGCAAGAATTTTCAGGACTGGACTCCATACTCATTAAGGGAGAGCCTGGTTTTACTGCTAACTTGCAAACAGCAGATGGATCACAACAGAATCCTTACACAGCATAAAGGTGAGCAAATACATAAATTCTTATAGGATCAGAATCGTCCCAAACACATGGCTTGTCCTTCCCTGATTTCTATTAACAAGAATTAAGCTGCGCAGTTTTCTTGTGTTCTGTGACTTTTGACAACAATAAAATGTTCCCTATTGCCATATGACACAGCCAGGTCCAGATGTGCTATTTTGGTTTGAGATGGTTAAACTTTTTTTTGTTACTATGGAGATTATCTACTGAATGGTTTACTTACCGCCTCAAAGCTGTCATCGCGTACTGTTTAATTTATAGAGCTGGTTCAAATCTCTGTGGAAAAAAAAGTCACCAATATTTCTCACAACTTTCTTTGATTTATTTTTCAGTGTCAACCAAGACATAACATTTATTATGATTCACCTTAGCATGATGACATTTCATTATTCTTACTGAAGAAGATGTTCCCGAAAAAAAAAAAAGAGATCAAAATCTCCTTAGCCTCCTGGATATCACATAATAAATGAGGGGATCTGTTTTACCTCAGTGCCTCAATAAGAAGAAGTGTTTATGTTTCAGGACCAAGCCCCCACAGAATATTTACAAAATTTGTTGTGAGGTGTTGAGACATAAATCAGAAGTTCAAAACCTACATCAAATACAAAAGAAGACCTATAAAATATAGTGTAAAACAAAAAGTCAGAAGAAAAAAAGTAAACGTTTTTAAGAATTACTGAAATCCTTAAGTGTCTTCCCCATAAGTCAATCCATAACACATAAATTAATTTTACCAAATGGATTTTGGTGTAGCATCTTATATATTATAAATTAATTAAACTGCAGTGTGCTAAAATAAAAAGCCAAACATTCTAGGGTTGCTATAGATAGCCAGCCAAAGCCCATTACAGTCTTCCTTGAGCAAGCGAGAGAGACTTAAAATAGCAGCTGCTTTACATAAGAAATTGTTATCAGAAGCTAAAACCCTAAATTGAAAGTTACTTTGAATTTCATTATGGTAAATGAATATGAATTTATTTTATTAAGGGAAAAATATCTTCCAAAAATCTCATGGAAAACAGCCCAGAGTAGGACATGATTAAAAACAAGAATACAAGATAATCTTGACTATAGTTCCTTAGAAAACAGCATCACTCTCATGATTTCATAATAACACTTGTTTTATCTCATTCCACGATCAACAAGGCATACTAGAATTTTAGTGCTTCTGAAAAGATTAAGAAAAGTGTCCTGATATACTTATATATAACTGATATTTGCCAGATCATGCATATTTACTTTTCTGTGTATTAACACTAAGAAATTTATATCCAAATTTATAATGAAACAGAATAAATCTCATATTAAGCACTGTATGCAGAAGGAAGCAGAGTCTTGGAGGCATTTGTATTCTGGGTCTCAGACCACTTCTCAAGTCATACAAAGGCAGATGTCACAGGGGTCGTATAAAAGTCTCTACTCTGATACTAGCTCTGAGGACAGCCTCTGTGGGAACACATGTTGAAAGACTGTGTTTTAAAAATGTGTAGCCTAGCTTGAATGCTAGGACACGAGCAGTTATACAATATCAAGTTCTTATAAAATAGTTTGTGGTGGCTGAGGAAATGTATTCCACAAAACAAAATTTCATTGCTGCAATCAAGTTCATACATCGTTGAAGTGTCAGTGCACCACACAGCTTCACACAGAGCATAAAGCTGTTTCAGTTCCCCACCTGTATGCTTGCTTAGTCAACCCTGCATCTGGAAACGTCCTTCCCTTTCTTCTACCCAGAGACATACTTCTATCACATTCTCCCACCCGCACATGGAATACCAAATGACTACTTATTCCCTTGGATTTTAGACTAGGGCCAGGGTTCTTGTGGCAGTGTCTTCACAGTGCTGGCTATTCAGTGACTTCATGCAACTAAACTACTGTATAAATGTATTTTTTCACTAGGTAATTTTTAGCCATGATGTTCCCTGTTTCAGCTGCCAGTGCATTACACAAACACAACATGGAGCAGAGGAGAGGTGCAAGAGTGGGAATAAAAGCCTAGAAGAATGGACGGGAAAGAATTTTCATGGCAGCAGCAGCTTCAATTTGCATCCCACTACCAGCTCACACAATCTTCCTCAAACAGCCCTTTGCTCAGGTCTATACACCCCTAGTTGTGGCTTCTACTGTCTACAGCTATTCCATGACTATTCACTTAATTGTGCCTTTCATTTTACCAGAAGGAAAGAGTTTTAACACATTTGTTGGTCTTAACACATTCTGCAGTTTGCTCACAGTTCAAAGGTTCATGTGGTATCTGTCTTAATCACTGCTAGGGCAATGGGAAAGCTCTGCAGTGAATAGAGGAGGTGTTTTTAATTAAATTAATAAGTATTTCATTGCCTCAGCCAATCGGGAGGTTTTTTGTCAGGAGACAACACTGAACTTGTCTCTCTTCTGGTTTGTAAGTCACGGCTGGAGTGACAAAATGGGAACTGCCCATTCTACACACCAGGACTGCACAGGTAGGAGCAGTAAAACCCCAGAAACATCAGGTATCTGGGATACATAGAAGGTGGTAGGTCAGTCTTGTAGCACAGATGGGTTAGGAGGGTTACAACAATCCAGGAAGAAAACAATAGAGCATCCAATTAGAGCTTGGAAGTGAAAAACTGAAACTGGCCAAGGAGTTCAAACTGTGGAGCACAGGTGGCGAAAGGAGGTGATGACTGTGTGAAGGCAAGTGGTAGAAGGACTGGAATGGGGGGTGACACTGGAGCCCCTCTCCACGTCCTGGGGCCAAGCAGCCAAGCTGTGCAGTACTGGAGCCAAGGGGCTCCCCCTGCACAGTGCCACTGCTCCTGCCACAGGGCTGGCTCGCTTTCTGAGCTCTCTGGCTCTCAGCACACATATCTCTGCACCTGACTCCCTTGTGCAGTACAGATTGGCTCTAAGACTCTTTTACATCACTCTGGGAATGAAATACAAGTAAATCCAGATTAAGGCTTTTTCCTACAGCCAGTGTGGGATAAAGCTTTACTTTCCCTGATATGCACACACTCACGCACCACGTATGCACACACCAGCTTGAGTTACCCTCTTTTTACAGATTCAAGGCCAGCCTTAGACAAGTTACCCTGCTGTAAGCATGTATGCCTCATCACTCTGTCTCTGATCAACACTGTATGCAACTTTTTCTGTGATTTATGACATAGTTGAATTTGGCCTACACATGTCATTAGCATCAGGTTCATTTTTTTTAACTCCACGTTTATCCAAAGATCTTTGGTAACAGCATAAATCATTGCCAAAGCTTAATGCTAATCTCCTGAATTTTGAAAGCACGACAGGAAAAGTCAACCCCTAAATACATCTGAGACGCAAGCATTCAAGATACAAACACTTGCAGAAAATAACAAACAAAGCCTTGCTATTTCTACAGTCAAATAATAACACTAGTGTTGAACAGAGAACAATTCAAGAGAACAAAAAGGTAGTGAGATTAAAAATATACCTGATTAAATGCGACTTTTTGTTTTGCCAAATACCTGGGCTTTTGTTAGAAACAGATAATTCCCTTCAATTGTGTGGGTCCATATTTGTGAGAATGAAACCAGCAGAAAGTGTAGGACATGATTTTTTGCAATGAGTGGCCAAGCAGTTCCTTATACTGCCACAACCAAGACTTGGTGTCTATTTGCTGACGAGTGAATTCCAAACTGAGAGAGGCATGGGAAGCTTGCGATGATTTCACTTGGGTGCCTCTCATTCTTCTGCCAAAACTCAGGAATACTTAAAACACAATTTATCTAAAAACAAGTTCTTCCTTTGAGCACACCTCATGATGTTCCAAAAGAATGACTGTGTCCTACTGCTAATTATGACGTCACAACCCCTAGTCAACCTTTCCCCATTTGGACACATGATGAAACTAAAATTGCATTTAGACCAACGCACACAAAGTCAGACCTATTTCCAGAATTACACTGCAAAAAATTAAGAGTTCAATTACTCAACAAAGCAAGATTCTCACTCTTTTATTTATTTCTCCTTCTGGTTGATGAAGATACAATCTCTTGCAAGCATTCAAAAGAATATATCCAAATAGTGAAACCAAGTTCCAGGAAAGAGAACTGAAAGCTGTCCCTGGTGACAAGTAATAGTAAGCAAATAAAAGGAGTTCAGACAAGAGAGCAAAGATCATGTTTTCAGCTAATATGACAATCACAATGTATTGATACACTTTTTCATTAAGTAAATAATAAAAATCTTGGCTTTCATAGTGTTTCACATGGCCTGCCTAATAGAGGGTGGAGAAACACTACCTAGCATCCCAGACAACTTCTCTAGGCTCAGAGCTGTCCTCCACTTGCACCGTGCCAGAATCTATGAGAAATGCCCCATCACTCCCTGATGTTAACAGGAATACAAACCCCAGCCCAGTCTTCTTCTCACCTCTGTGTGTGGCACAAGATGCACTAATTTCTAAGCACCATTGATCCTAGGCTCAAGCATTGTAGCAGCAGCTGAGCACCCCAAATCATAAATTATCCCTTTGCAATGGCTGGTGAAATACGGCTTGATTCTCACATCACTTACACAGCAGGCTTGCACCAGTAGAACTGCATGGATTTTTACTGAGGTCTATTCAATTCACTCCAGTGTAAGCAAGAAGCAGCTTTACTCATCTACTTTCCAAGTTAAGGGATTGCTCTGGCAGAGCAATATGAGTAAGAGTGCATCAGCTACCTGAGAGTGCCTTGCCCCCAGTGATGCTAAACGCTGCCCGTCATCTGCTTTGTACTCTTCCCAAGACTTCAAATCGTATCTGAAAGAGGATACAAAAAATTACCATCAAGAATCCATCCCCACCTAGCTGGTCAGTCCCATTCTAACTCATTCCAGCCATGTTTACCAACACGGTACAACATGTGGGGTATAAAGACAGTAATGTTGAGGTTTACCTGGTTGGTTTATCAGCAATCAAACGTAGATGCTGATAACACCCTTCCATCCTGGTCCTTCACTCTTCCCTCCTGGCACTAGTAGAGTTACTGATATGATATGTTGGTACAATATTTGCTGAGAAGCAGTTCAAAGGACATATGTGGTGTGCCTGCATGCATTGATACACAGATGAGACTGAAAGATGATCCTGCAGGGGTAAGAATGTGGACCACATGATTTCTTCTTGAATCTGTACTCTTCCTTATCTATGTTGAGATTTTCTTAGGTCTCCCAGTCCCTTTGTTCCTTGGCATAGCTGCCCATGGTAGCCTGGAGAATACATAAATTTAAGAGACGAGAGGGAATGGTATGACAAAGAATTATCTTTTCCATAGAACTACTAGCAAATATTGCTTGGTAAAAGAAAAATATGTCAAGTTCCCCTGCCTTCTTTCTGATTCATATTTTTCATCATATCCTTTTTCCCTGTAAGACATACTTTTTCTCTCTGTCTTTTCTCTTACATTTCTCTATATTTTTTCCTAAGCTTTACCTTAGATATTTTATCTAATCTGTGACATTTTAGCTAGTACTACTGCACTTAAAGCTCAGGTGCAGTGGTGCTCTTAGCACCAGCCACAAGAAAACAAACCAAAACAGGAGGTAGGGTTTCCTGACTACAAAAGAAACACCAAGCTGGGACCAGCATTCTGGTTCCAGGTTTGAATAATATGTGGCCCACCAGGGTTTGGCCTCTGACGTAATCATCAGGAACAGCTGTAATTATCTCCAAAAGACAATCTGTTAATTAATTATTCTCTAAAAGCCACTCCACTTGTCCATGACTACTCTGGAATATGTGTACTATATGGTGCTGGTCTTCAGCTAATAGGAACAAAAAAATCTCTTCTTTCATGATGAGAAAATTCATCTAAGTAGAGGATCCTGCAGCCTGGCTTGGTCCCATCTGCAGACAATTGCATGTAGATATTCTCTGTGTTGGTAATTTAAAATTACCCCTATAGAGTAGTGCTTTCTGCTCTTGATAATTTTATATTCAATATCATATTCATTTTCTCAGCCCCATAGTTTCTAGTACAAGGCATGTGCCATTCTGAAGTGTCAGGGATGTAAAGAGGAATTTGAGCACTTCACAAAAGAGCTTTAAAATGGGTATTATGCCACATCAAAGTGGGTCCATTTTGGAATTCACTGCATGCTCATACGGAATGTCTTAGACATATTTTTCAAAAACTGCACTGTATAAATAAAGTCTAGTAAAAATAATGGAGAATACTGGAAAAAAATGCTTGCTGCCCACTGCAGGGTAAAACCACAGCATTGTATTAAATAGTAGATGTGTATGATTTTACCATTCTCTTCCTATAAATTGAATCTGTTACAAAATTAATTTTATTTCAATATTTTAATTTAAGTATGTGTTAAAATTTAGAAATATATATGATGAAGAAAATCCAATGGAATATTAAGAAACGCTAAAATGGACTAAATCTATTTAGGGCATCCCATGTTAATCTATAAGCATAATTCATATGAAGTTTGGAGATCCAGAAAGCAGGATTCAAGACATTGATCATCTTTCTCACTACAGAAGCACAAATTTGTGCTAAAATTCTCTAGTGTCTTGAACTGCACGTGCACATAGTAGAGACAAACTATGATCCCCTAACTGTCGCTGTCTCCTACTGGCCAGCGTCTGAATAGATCTAACATTCACCTAGCATACAAAAACCCTCTGTTTCATAACAAAGAATGACCTGGATGATGCAAGCTATTTGTTTTATTAGGAACATCAGAGAGTTAATAAGAAAATAGTAACTCAAGAGTATGTCACTTAAAAGAAACACAACTATGCAATCAACAGAAATACAATAATGAAATGAACATAGGGCCTGAGGGTAGAATACAATTTGTTCTAAGACTATTTGGATTCTTACGTTAAGTTTATGAACTTTTTTGTTCTGGAAATAATTGGTGAAGATTATGTAAAATAAAGATTGCTAGGAGCTGGAGAATGTTTGGGTTTTTTTCTTGTTTAAATGACAAAGGTTCAGAGATGAATGAGTGGCAAACTAAGACTCTATAGAGGCCTCATCATATACCTTCTTCAGTGGTGATACCTCCTAATTCTAACATCAGCTATTTGCCTCAACTATGTCTAATTAAGAAGCTAATGAAGATTAGATTTTTACTATTAAAATTTGGGATTTTTAAATTTATAACAGCTTTGGTACCTGATACGTAGACATGAAAGATTAGTAAAATTTACTCATCTGGGCAAGAAAGGTTTATAGGAAGAAAGATTTTAATGTTTTAATTGAAGAAACTCCCAGCCTGTCAAATAAACAAAACAAAACAAAAGAAAACAAAACACACCAAAAAAAAAAAAAAAACCACAAACAAAAAAAAACCAACCAAACAAAAAAACCCCCACCAGTGTAGTTTCTTAGAGATAGATATTATACTGATGTGCTGCAAATCATGAAACTGCTGCACAATGCTCTGGTGTGTGCACTGTGTGTGAATGAGCGACAGAGAGACTTTTTGGCCTTTGCCATGTTATTCCCACAGTGTTACAAGGGGGAAACTCAGGAGCTGTGAGATGTTATCTCCCTGCAAGATGACTGTCACGTAGAAATGTGAACGTTACAAATTCTCTGCTGTGAATTTTAAGCAGGGCATCAATTTTCTGTAATTCATGAGTTGGATGCCAGTCAGCCTTTGTGTCATGCTTCGGGTAGCTCCTACCGGGTGGTAGAACAGCTTGTGAAGAGTCAGGCACAAGGCTGAACCTGATAGTACTCGAGAGCCCCACGGCAGCCCCTGGCAGCATCCCTGGCAGAGCTGCCGGCAGTGACACTCCTCTGCGGCCGGCTGAACTCCAGCTGCAGTGTTGTTTTCAGCTGGGCTGAGGCATGTTGTAATGCCTGGAGGTACAAACTGCAGGCGTTTTCCCTGCACTCGAGAACTAGAGAGATGCACTTTACTTTGAAAGGCTACAGTCACAGTTAAGCAAAGACTGTAAGGCATAGGGTGCGTGTGGGCAGGAGATATTTGTTTAGGTGCAAGGAGGTCACGAGTGTATGTTTCTGTGTAACTTGACTGCTATTAATCAAGGAAAGCTTTTAAATTGGTCGACTCGATAAGCAAACTAGAGGGAAAATATCTATTAACCCACCCAAAAGCGGAGTGCATCCTGGCACGGCGGCCCCGGTAGCTGTCCGCCCGCCCAGCGAGGGGAGCCCGGCTCTGTATGACTCTGCCCGGTTCAGCCGGCCGCCCCTTCTACCGGAGTTATAACTCATTCATGCGTTTTGCTTCGGGCTCAGAGGCGTGCGTGGGTGTGATGTCTAAAATTATGCAGACTGGGATTTTTTTTTTTTTATATACTAGTTTAAACGACTAGTACAATGGGTAGGAGGGAACAATAGGACTTTGCGGTGCGAGGTGATATGCAATGCAATAGGATTAAGGAGGACAAAAATTATATGGAAGAATCTTGTTTCCTAACCTCCTACGTGATAAAATGCAAAGCGTAATTGTAAATTACAATTAGCCGGAGAATAAAGGTTTCCTCGGGAGCGGGGTGGAATTTCATCGCGGTGTATTGATGAATATTAAACCCGAGCGGCTTGATCGCCACCACCGAGCTGCGGCTCTGCCCCTCCGGAATCGTTTTGCGAAGGGTCTGAACCGCGGCTGCCGGGGACTGTGGAAAGAGGGAGAGCAGCACCGGGGGCCGGGGCTGTGCAGGGCTGGCAGCGGCGCGGAGGGGCGCGGAGCGGAGCCACTCCCGTCGCGGCGGCGGCCCGGGCTCGGGCGCGGCCGCTGGCAGGAGTGGGGCAGCGGCTAATCGGATTGGGTAGACTCCCGTAATCCCAGCCCGATCGGCGGTGGTGCCTCTCTCTCTCCAATATCACTAATGTCACTTCTATTAGCTGCATTAGACAGATGTTCAAAAGCTCCCTCTCGCTCGCTCGCTAAATCTGATCTCCCTGTAATACTTTCACTGGTATTAAATCCACATGCACCCACTCTTATTCCCTCCCCCCGCCACCCCTCCTCTCCCCACCCCCGTCATCCCTTTTGCTTTCCTGAGTGGACCCTGGCTCCGTTTGATCGTCTTTTCCAGGGCAAAACGAGATCCTCTGGCGAACAGACAATGGGATTGCCCTCCCTCCCCATATGGTTGTCTCCTACTGAACCCTGTTTCCTCCACAACCGAAAAAAAAAAAAAAAGTAACAAAACCATGCAAACACGCAGAAAGTCCAACCAAACTAATACTGCCTGGGATGTCACTACTGCTGGATACTCAGAGGATTTGATTCTACGTCTATAAAAGAGAGAATTGTGGGACTTACCTCTTCGATGCAGGATTACTGCAATTATTGTTGGGATGCTCTAGATCTCCCTATATAAATGTATAGATGGATAAACAGACGCACATTTGTTTACATAGATCAGATACATATTTTCGGCAGGTGCGTCTTCCCAGTTTCTTTATCCAGACCAACATGTCTTTCCTCTAACTCTTCTTTTAAAAAAGGTTAGGGAACATCCAGCCAAACGGGCTTTTAGCTTCTTTTTCTTGCTCTGGATCAATGTTCCTTGACACTCTTTCCTGCTTCACTTCTACTGCTCTTCCTTACTTTTTGCAGTCCTTTTTCGTTGTACTCGCCTTTCCTTCTTACGGGGTCACAGTCCTCTTTGTAACTGTGTGTTTTATTCCACACACACCCCCTCCAGGTGTCCTTTTGTTGTTTTCTCCGACTAACCCGCAGAAATGAAACACATATGCAACTCTGTCTCCTTGCATTTTCAGATGTTTCTCTCACTATTGTCTGCTACAGCTCATTGAAAGTGCAAAGTGAAAACAGATGTATAAAAGATAAAAAATATACACATACACGCACCAAGTCCATGGAGCAGAGAATAAATCTGGTAAATCCCAGCAGAGAGAAAGAGGGGGGAAAAGTGAAAGAAAGAAAGAAAGAAAGAAAGAAAGAAAGAAAGAAAGAAAGAAAGAAAGAAAAAGAGAAACGAAAAGAAAGAAAAAGAAAGAAAGAAAATATGTACCTCAGGTTCTTAATTAGCACAACAGGGCATTTTCATGAGATTTGATCATTTCCTTCTGTCCGGACAAGAAGAAATCAATGGGGTAGGAATCTATAAATCAGTCAGCATGTCAGGACAAATCAAAATAATGCTTCTATTATTTCAATCAATAAACCATTTTTATACCTAACATCTGATCTACACAGCGTGTTTGTGTTGGAAATTTGCAGATCCGCTTTGCACAAAAACAAACTATTAACATACGTGTCAATCACATTTTTAACTGTTTGTAATGGCCGGAGATTTCGGCGCGGGGCTGACTGAAAAATTCCGGGAGAAACAGAAATGCGGGGAGGGGCGGATCGCCATGAAAACACTTCCGAAAGTTTGTCGCTTCTTTTTTGCTTGCCCTCCTCCCTTCCCTCACCGCCCCCGCCATCCCTCCTGCCTCAGCCCTAAGCTTCGCGACCGGTTGAGCCGAGAGGGCCAGGTGAGGAGGAGAGGTGGGTGGGGAAGCGGGGAGGGCACGCAGGACTTCACCGGGTTCACGTCCCGTGGTGCCCCAGAGCTTAGAGGGTCCGGCTGTGCAAAGCCGGGTCAGCGGCGCGCCCCGCAGGTGCAGTCGCCAGCAATCCCCAGGCCAACCCCAAGCCCCGGGTAGCTCGGGCAAGCGGGAGGCTCTCGGCTGCCGGAGGGAAGAGCAGCCTCATGCTCCGTGGCCCGCTCCCTTCGGGCCAGGTCTGCTCAGCGACTCCTCCGCTACCTGTCTAGAAACCCCTCCAGCCCCAGACAAGGATGGGAAAGGTGCCAGATGGGTTTCCTCTACATCTTGCTGTACAGTGCTTCGCCTTGCTTGTTTGCAAATCCACCAAATAATTCATGCCAAACAACCATTTAGAAACCATTTTCTTTGTTTCTTTGAAACCCTACTGTACAGCTCCATCTGCCTGATATAAATGAATAATCCTTCTTGATACCATTCCTAATCCATTTCTTTACAGTCGAATAGGAAAGGAGGGGTGGAGGTGGGATTAATCATCTTTAAAAATGGAAACACCCAAACAGCCACAGATCCGGCGTATTTATTGCTTCAAATTAAACAGATGTCTCCTCACCCAACCCCCTCCCTTGTGGCTGGATTTAGGACAAACAGGGGCATTTCTCAGAACCAAAATCCCATGCAAAATTCTTTGGAGTTCAGAGCCTGGATTCTTTTTTTCCAGGACTAAGTAGCATCAAGCATTACTCATACGTCTCAATCAATCCTTCATTAGACAAGAAGAGGAGGAAGACGAAGAAGAAAAGCGAGGAGGAGATTTTGGCCCTAAAGCGAGGAGGAGATTTTGGCCCTGTCGGAGGGGACTAGTCCCGCACTGCCCTGAGTGTCCATCCCGCTAGCTCTCCACTTCCCTCCCTTGCGCGGTCCCTCCCGGTTTGTTCAATGTCGCCGCATTACAGCGGGCACGGGGCGATCATCTCTAATTCATTGTTTGTTTGGGAGGGAGAGAAGCGTAGAGAGGGAGAGGGAGAGCGAGTAGCAACTGGAAAGGTTACAGATTATGTTGTTTTGTGCCGGTTTGTTTTTTTGGGTTTTTGTACCCTAGGAATGATAAACAGAGTGGGGAGGGTTTGATGGATTCTCTTTTCCTTTCTTTTTCTTCTTTTTCATTTATTCTTTCTCAAAGTGCTAATATTTTTTCGCTATAAGGATGACTTGTGTGCGCCCCTGACAAGGCATATCGGAACAAAGAACGTTTGCACCCCTTCTCTTGGATAATCAGCGCCTGCTCACACCAAGCATCTTTGCTCTGCCCCTACTCCAACGTCCCTCGGGTTTTGTTTTCCTTCTCTTCTATTTTTCTTTTAATTTCTATTTCTTAATCAAATTTCTTCATTCCCTCCTCGCTATTTTCATGGATGTTCTACTTCTCGTCTTCCCTCTCATTTCCAGATCAAACGAAACCTGCCTATCTTCCCGGGCCGGCAGAGGTCGGGGGATTAGGATATTATTAGAAACCCATATTCCCACAGTCAAAAAGGAAAAGAAAGGAAAGAATCTCAGGATTTAACGCAAAACGTTGAGGAAATTGGTGGACACCGGCGGGCAGCCCCGCGGGCACATGGCGATCTCGGCCCCCACGGGCGGCCGCAGCGGAGGGGCCCCCGCTGCCCCCGGCCGCTGCTCACACCGCCACCAGCCCCGCGGCCACGAGGCTACCACGCACCCGGCTCGGGCGGAGCTGGAGGGGGGCGGGAATGGCGAGCATTCCCTGCGCGTGTGGCCGTGGGCTTCCTCCTCTGTGCCCGTGCCCACCGCCCGCGCATTTGGGCAGCGCAGATTTAGGTCCTCTCCTTAACACAGCGACAAAGGGGGAGACAGAAGACTGACAGCAGATGCTTACTTTTTTTAAAACTCAGAGATGGTACAAATACATTCTCGGCCGAAAAAAGAATCAGCTATAATTAACTGATTAAGTTGTTGGCGTTGTTATTGTTATTATTGTTGTTGTTGTTATCGGAGTGGCCGTCCTGTTCCGAGACGAGACCTAAACATTTTTTTCAGTTTCATAATTTCAAACCGAGTTAAGTGCTGGATCATCAGTTTTTCCCTTTGTCTGCCCCGGTTGTAAATAATGGCTTTGAGATTAGCTAATTATGGCGCATTAATCACTGATAGAGAGGAAATAAATCAAAGCCGGGTTCGAATTTTCAAACTCACTAGTAGAGAGGTGCATAGCAACTCTATCTGCGGGAGATAGGTGCTGTTTAAATTACTGAGGCTATAGAGTAAACCACATCCACGTCACTTTAAATAATGAAGATTTTATTTATACATACCAGTTGTGCCATTAAGTGGAGGTTTGGGGAAATTTTTTCAGTCTGGTTTTGTAAAAAAGTGCTGCAGTCTGAAGCCAGCAACGTTGACATGTCGTATTAACAAACTTCTTGTAATAAAAGCAGAATATAGAGGAGACAAACAGAAAGATGTGTGAGAGAGGAGAGATGCAAATAAAAGTCCTGTCAAAAAGACCCCTTTTTATTTTTCCTGTAACTAGCTTACACAGAACTCTGTATTATATATGTATATAACATATATATTTACAGAAACTAACATTCGTGTCAGTTACGGTATTGCAAAGAATTTCACTAGCCCTCACATACTCCAGTCCTCCCCACAGCACAGCGGTTTTTGTAGTCATGTCCTCTCAGTATTTTGAAACATTTATCTTCGGGGGTGGGAGTTAGATAAGTTTATGCCAGAAAGCAACAAGCCACCTTCTAGGGGAAGAAATCATGTAGGTCTTCAGAAAAGTCTGCAGACGAAAATGCAGAGCCCCAGCCAGAGCACCTACAAACCCCCCACAGACACAGGCGGACACACACGCACACGCACTCCACACCAAAAAGCACATCTCCGCCTGGAAAGAGGCAGAGATCGCCCCCGCCCGGGTTCTCCCCAGCCCACAACCATCCGTCCCCTTGCCTTCCGTCCCCGCGCCCTCGCCTCGCCTCGCCCGCCCCGGGCCGTACCTTCGCCAGGCTCTGTGGCCGCTGTCCGCGGCGGCAGCCGGGCTCTCCGGCCCTGGGGCTGCCCGAAAAGCGGAGCTGCGGGAGCCTCCGCAGGCCGGTCACCGCTGCCACGAGCAGGTGGCCACCGGATGATACCGCCTCCCCCCGCCTTTTAGTCAAGAACCTTGTAATTAATTTCAAGTTACTCCGCGTACTGTATCATTAAAAACAGTCCGGGGAACGGCGTCAGACCCCGGGAGCGGGGGATGGGAAGGGGAGGGCGATTTGCATACAGCTTTGTCTTTATCGCGGGTTGCGCTGGCGCAGGTTATACCGCTAATTGCAACTAACTACCCAGCGCCTCAGCCTCCACCGCGCTCCTGAGCCCAAACAACNCGCCCGTCCGCGGCCGCGCGGGCTGCGCGCCCCTCCCGCTGCCCAGCGGCGGCACGCCGGCGGGTGACAGGCGCTCCTGCTGCCGGCCCCGGCCGGCCCAAAACTGGGGCGTGATTTTACCGGGCAGTCGCAAGGCTCTTGAGGTCAGCCTGTCTCTTAAGAGAAGGTCCTTCCAGGAGGCCCTGTGCAATGGTGTAAACAAAAGAGAGGGACCGAGGGACAACGCGACAGCCTCTGTTTCAGGAGGTGTACTGCGCGCTATTTTCTTCTGCATCCGTTTCGGTGACCATATTTGGTACATCATGCTCCACTGCCAAGTGGAGCGTTTATCCAAGGCTTCATTTTCTCCTTCATGGCTTTGGATCTCATTATGAAATACGACTGTATCTCAATATGAAATACGACTGTGATGAAGGGTAGAGATCAGAAGAGGGACAAGAGCAGAGGAAGGCTCACCCCTACTGCCTCGGCACCCATACAGTTCTCTCTTGAGCAATCTGATTTAGGATGATTGCAGAGTAAGAGGACTAAAAAGACATGAATTTTCAGTAGACCAGTCCTTCCTTCAGAAATTTTGCTTAAGACTTCTGCTGAATGAGGTGAGATTATCTTCAGTGTTAACTAGTATCTAAAATGAACAAAACACAATTTTTCTTTTAAAGAAACAATCTTCTGCATACCTTCAGTATTTGTACTAGTCTGAGATTAGTTAATTCTGCTTCTTATGTCATTCCCTGAGCTGGCCCTTTCAGAACCAGTTGTAGACCATAGCCAAGCGAGGTGCATAAAATCATTCCACTCTGTTGTGTCCAATGAGTACCAGGATAGAAATCCTCAGCAGTTAACAATCCAGGACCTGAACACAAGCCCATTTTATATGCCATTTAAGCTAATAAGGAGTCACTGGTCACTTCCAGCAGGACCCAAGATGGATACCTGGTAAATCACTGTGTTTAAGCTGCAGCTCATCTGCCAGACGCATTGCTGTGGAACTGTGCAACAGTTCCTAATGGCAACCAAGTCTCAATGGGTCCCAGATCACAACTGGTTTCCTAAGGATATTTGCAACACAAACTTGTGATTGTCTAGCCTAATTAGTAGTTTGATACAGTTAGTTATCATTAGCTTGATATATAATCCAATCTGAGAAGGTTTTTTTCTATGGCAGAACAAAAAGCCATAATTCTTACTTCCATTATTGTGTAAGCAAATGACACAATCTGTTCTAACTGATGGCATATCTGAAGTACTCACTAGCCACAAATCCATTATACATATCCAGTGGACTTTAAGCTTAGCCCATGCCATCCTCTGCTATGTAGATATATTTGTGTCCTTTCATTAACTCCTCGTTAAAATCTTAGATAAGGAATTCATACACTACTAGGGACAAAGCACGCTTGTAACATTCATGTTTATTTCCAGATACTATTAGAAATCCATGGGTCATGGGGACTTATGGATCAAATATTCTCACATTAAAGTACTGCAAAATTTGTGACTGATGTGTAAATTGCACACAGAGCCATACTAACTGTCAATAGGTTAGCAAGATGAGTGCAAATGACATTCAAAGACTGATAGCTCTTGTAGCCATTCTGTTACATCCTTCATCATTCCTTTTTAAATAAAGAGTTTTATTGACCCCCAGAAATTCCACACAGATCCTTTCTACAGCCAAGACAAGGATCCCAGCTGACCAAACAATGAGAAGAATGTTTTCTTCATTATTATTGCTGAAGTCCAGGAAATCTTGAATGTATTCCTTGATTCTTAGAATGTATCACTGCAGGAATTACTCCTAATCACGCTTAAGTTGGAGTCATTTATTAGACTCATTGGAGACTAGGAACTGGGAAGTCAATGGCACTAGGGCAATTGCGCCTGCTCAGAATGTGGCTATATGAACTAGAAACATCTGTAACAAAATTAATTAGCTACAGAAATTTCACTTGTCANTTTTTTTTTTTTTTTCTTTCCATCACTACTTCTTTTCCTTCTATTGAAACTGCTGGGGAAAAAAAACCTAAACTATGAAACTATTTGTATGATCATTTCATCAGTCCCCTAGGAGAAAAAGAAAAAAAAAGTATATATAATACATATGCGCCTATCACAAATATATGCACATATACATGTATGTGTCTATATAAAATTTGTGTGTAAATGTACAAAAGTTATATAATATATTAATCAAATTAGGGTATGGGCAAGATGTTAATTAAAGTGACCAGATTATTAACTATTAGATATTATAATAGAGACAAAATTAATAACATTTACAGTAAAAGCTATTGGTGCCACATCTACCACAACTACAATAGAAATAACACTTTTTTTTCCATGCTTTGCATTATATATCTTTGGTTTATTCATTAATTCACAAATTAAATATTAATAAAATCTCAAAAAATACCTCTCACATGTATACTAACATATCAGTAACAACCATAAATATTTCTCTTCACTTTCGTATCTGTTGTAATCTGAAATACCTCACAAATTCAGCAGCTGGAGGGCTGATGTTTTGTGTGCTATTACGGCAGAAATTAATTCAGCCAACACACCTGCTTAATTCAAGTGCAAGCTTGTGTCTCACCTGCTCTCTTTACACTTTGATTTCCCCATATCACTGACATTTCCACTCTGCAACGTTTGTCTTTTAGCCACTCATTTTTATCAAGATGTCTCAAAAATCCACTAGGGCATTAGCATTTTCAACATTACCTCTACGTCCTTAGGGCTTAGTTACACCTTGTGCTCTGTGGCAGAAGAGGCTATTACATCATTTACTCTTACCCATGCTCTTTTTTTTATCCTGGGAAAGAGGGTTGTGGGGGAATCCGCCCAGGGGTTCCTACCCCCTTTCCATTGCTGTCTCATCAGTTCTGCTCCTGAGACAATTCCCTGAACAAGACTTAGAGAGAGCAGATCATGAAGAGAGAACCTTTCCACAGGTGGGGGCAAGAGCTAAGTGCAGCAGGCTAACCACTGCTGAACAGGGAGGAAGTGACAAGAGCACTCTCATAATGGAGAGACTGAGAAGGATGTGGTTTCATAAAAATCAAGAGTGCTTGGGATCAGGCCAGTTAGAAAGAAGCAGTGTGCACGCAAGCCCAGAGCATCTGCTCTCCATGAAATACGCAAAGATGAGGAGAAAAGAAAAAGACTTCCTTTAACAAGAAGCAAAGCTATTCTGCATAAAATATCAAACCTCAGCTTAAGACATGGCAGTGTCTGCATTTGTATCTACAGACAGTACTATGGATATTTCATTACATTATTAAGTTTCTGAAGAAAGTACCACCTGTGTTTGTGCAGGCTTGGAGTCTGCCTGGGGACTGTAGGGAATAAGACAACAGGTACCTAATTTCAGGATTCAGGACACAAGACATAATACCCCAGAAAGTTGTGAAAGTCTTAGACCTTATGCATATCATCACAACTACATGAATAACATCTTCCTTGAGAATCACTTGATCACCTGTAATTGATTCTCAAAATTGACATATGAAGTGTCTTGTATCTTCTTGCATGGGCTTTTTTGTGCTTTCTCTTTTTGACAGTGTGGGGGCAGATCTCAGCATTTCTTGTAATTTCAAATCTAGCGTCAATAACTAAGGAGAGCTGTGGAGTGGGGAGTTACAGAAAATAATAGGGATCCTTGTCATATGGCATTTGCTCAGGTAGTGTGTTTCTAGAGATATAACAATTACATGATAAAAACTCTACTTTCAGCTTCTTTATGGAGTTTAAATAGGCCAAAACAAAATTGAATATGAATATGAATAAATAACAAAACAAAGCAAAACAACAAAAAAAAATCAGAATATTACAGTCTTCTTTAAAAGTCTATTGCTGGTATGCCCAGTGACATACTTGTCAACAAGCAGGATAAGCGAGCCGCATGCAGAATAAAATGAGAAAAACATCAGTAAGTTTAACATTTTGTTGTCTAGATGTTTCCATGAAGAAGAAAATCAATAATGTACCTCTAAATTTGCATATAAATTAAACTCTTAATAGCTGCACATGCTTTTGATGCAGATTACTGCTGTATAAAAGAGTAGCTCTGCATAGAAGGAAACCCATAGTACCTCCACTGACTGCAGCTTTTTCACAGACTGTCTTAACACTGGATTACCTGTAAGGTAAGACTCGGTTTGTTTTATGCATATATGAGCAGGACCTTGTGAAACGCAAGAGAAAATTAAGTTACCAAAATTTGTCTCTAGGAGGAAAACAGGAGAGAGCTGAAGCAGTAAGCAGTAAGCAATGTCTGTGCTATGGGCCCAATTACAGATAGACCTGTGGCTAAAATTGCACAGTACACTCTGACTGTCCTAGTGTTTGTCCACAGGAGCTTTTTCATCTTGTGCTGAATTTCACAGCATTCCAACGTTTGCAGAGAGCTGCTTTAAGGCCAGGTTAAGTCCTCCCCTCACAAGAAGTACATAACAACAGCAGACCCAGTGAAACTCCCACAAAGCGTAAAAAAAACCTATGCCTAAAGACAATTTGGTATTCATCAGCCTTAAATGTGGGGTAATCATTAAGAGTGCCTGTTTAAGCTGTTTAGCGCAGACTGATTATGGTGTAAAAAAAAGCCCCTCACAATTTCTTCTTCTTCCAACTAATACAAATTGATTCCGTATGTTGTACTTCCAAGCAACCATTTTCCTGGAAGGAAAAGAGCTGTTCCTTCGGTTCAAGTCACTAAAGGTGCATTTCAAAGTAAATCACAATGAATCCTTGAAGAAAGTAACTAAAAGGGCTGCAACATGGTATAGCTGAGTGAAAAACTTTCCCATACTCTTGAAGAGTATAAATTCAAGTCAAAGTCTATGCGGACATTAAAAAGCACCAACACAAGAAGGCAGTTCTCTGGAATCTCAGTCCCAAAACACAATTTAAACTACGAAGACTGAGACCAAGCAACATCCTCAAAAGCAACATGTTAAAATATTCCAATACTATGAAGTACCATATATATCCTAGAAGGTTTTTATGAATACAAACAGAAGATTATTGCCAAAATTTGACCATAGGATCAAACCAGCTGTGAGTGAGAAATAGCTAATAAGCTTTGTTTGGAAGTGATGTACTCTGGGCAACCTCCAGAATATCTGAAAGAGCTGACAACCCCATCACCATTTCTACCATGAATAGAAATATAAACAGTTACTTACAGTGCTTTCTTTCTGCTTGCCTAGGTGTTTGCATCCTAACTCAGCCTAAGAGCCAGCTCAGTATCCCTTATAGCTTAAGGGATATAGCCAGCATCCAGACAAACAGCTACCATTGAAACACAGCTGAATTCTAGTCACCTTCTTTACTTCTTACTGTCTGTCTCACCAATAAGAATCCTAAGGACATCTTTAATATTTCTTTCGTCCCTTTCAAAGCACAAAAGGGATGTTCTCACACAAAGTGGTGTTCTGAGAAATTGCAGAATAAATAATGTGTGGGTTGGTGTTTTAGCTTGTGACCATCCCAGAGCTGAGTGCTGAAGCCTTTGAGTCAGACATAAAACACCCCTGACATCAGCACTTCACTTTGATCCTCCACCCATCCACTTGGCATGTGTGAGGCTCATTACAAGGCACCTAGTGTTCCTGCCTTTGGCATGAGACCAAGCTGGTCTGTATTGACAAGACTGACAGACTTTAGGACATGTAAAGAAACAGAGAGAGTGAGAATTAGTCTCCTAAACCTGTGGATCAGGATCACTTTCCCTTGTGACTTTACCAGGGTTAAAAAGGAGGCAGGTGAGGAAAAAGGGAACTGAGCCCTGGCAGCACGGCCCTGTTCAGCTGAGGGGTGAACATGGAAACAAGCTGCCTGCAGGGACTGTGGGGAGAAAATTAAATCTGTGCCTCTGCTGAAGACAGAGTACATGAGAACCTGAAATTAAGTCAGTAACAGTCAGGGAGAGTGCCAGGGTTTGGCTGGAAGCAGAACCGTGTTTCTCCTTTCCTTGCTGCTTGGTGCCAATCTAGAAGTCCCCGTCCTGTATCCCAAATATCTGGTTGCATCACCCTATCCCTCCATCTCTGACTCACCTTGCCTGGGCATTGGGACCAACTGAAATTCATTTTCCTGTATGCTTGCCCCTGAACAGAATCTTAATTCTGAGTAACACATAACTTGCCTGCACAGGAACTTTGCAGACCTGATCAAGGAAGTGAATTCCTGACCCAATTCTTTCTCCATCTTTTTGGGAGGTAAAAGAAGTACACCAACACTAATAGAATAACAATTATGTCAGTCTAAAATTCTACAGTTTGCTACATTATATTATCCTCAGAATGGTCTGTAAACACTAGACTGTATACTTCGTAAAAATCAACAACTCATCCATAATATGTGTGTCATAATAAAATGCTTACAGTTATTCTCAGTTAAAAGCTACAGATTTTTCATTAGGAACAGATACTTTCTATATTTCTCATCAAAATTCTGGCATCTTCCACCTTTTTGGCACTAGTCTTTCTCTTTCATAATATTTTTGTATGCTACGGGTGGTAAAAGAGGTGGCTGAGTTTCAGCCTTTGAAACAGCAATGGGCCATCTGCAATGAGACAATTACTTGTGCTGGTTTCAGCTGGCATGGAGCTAGTTTCCTTCCCAGTGGCTGGCATGGGGCTGTGTTTTTGATTTATGCTGAGCACAGGGTTGATAATACAGAGATGTTTTTGTTATTGCTGAACAGAGCTCACACAGAGCCAAAGCCTTTTCTGCTTCTCCTACTGCCGTGGTGGTGAGGGGACTGGGAGTGCCTGGGAGGTTGGAAGGAGACACAGCCAGCCATGACCCAAACTGACCAAAAGATATTCCAAAGATATGACATCATGCTCAGTATTTAAAGCAGAGGAAAGAAGGAGAATGGAAAGGACATTTGGAGTGTTGGAGTTTATCTTCTCGAGTTATCTGTGGTGAGGCCAGACTCTCCTGAAGATGGCTGAACGCCCACCCAAACATGGGAAGCTGTGAATCAATTCCTTGCTTTGCTTTCCTTGTGTGTGGCAGCTATTATAGCTTTTGCCATCTATATTAACTGTCTTTAGCTGTAACCACATGTTTTCCAGCTTTTACCCCTCTGATTCTCTCCCCCATCCCACTGGTGGGAGAGTGAATGAGCGGCTGTGTGGGCCATTGTTGCTGGCTGGGGTAAACCACACCACCTATCAAACAGTTGACAATTTGTCATGTTTCATTAGGATTTTAATAAATGTGAAGAAAGCAAAAAAGTGGCCTGGGCAGAGTCAGAAATTGATCCAAACATTGAAACTATACAAACATCGAAACTACCCAAACATCAAAACTACCCAAACATTGAAACTTTCACGGAGAACTGCATGAAACACATTGCAGAGAACTCTGAACAATTTTTCTTCTGTTTTGGGAGGGTTTTAGCCTTTTTATTTTTTGAAGACCAAGCTATTAATTCCAAAACAAGATTCTTCTCTGGATATGAGCCATGAGGCACCTCACTCAGGATATTTGGTTCTAGGTTTTGGATCATCCAACTACAACACTCTTGAGGCTGTTCAAAGCACCAGCACCTCCAAACCTCCAACTGAGAGTAATTTTCACAAGTGGGATAGGCACCTGCTTAAGAGATGTTGGTTAACATTCACTGTGTCCAAAATTTTCCACTGCTAACAGTTTTTTATTATCTGCTAAGGAGTGGTGCTGGCAGCATTTTCTTTTTATGTCACTAGAAGAGCAGTAGTAATGATTTAAAAGCCAGGAGCTTTGAATTATTGCTTAAGGTTCTTGATTAGCTAGGTACTGTATTCTCCTTACATTTGTCTACAAGAAAAGATGCATTTATGGGAAGTTTTCCAGATGTCTCTTCATTAAAGTGAAGAGGTCACATTTTATTTGCTGCTAAACAAAACAGTACATTACATTGCAGATTATTGTACCTAAGTGTGTGTGCTTGGATGATACTTCACAGAAAGCAAATCAAGTAGAGAACTATAATTTTTTTCTTCTTGAGAGCTATCTTGGCTCAGAAAATACCTTTTCTCTCCAAATGGTAAAGGATTTGTCAAATGCTTCTAATGTTGACTTCTCTGTACCATAATTTCAAATGCTTTCTGTCAACGTTTAAAACATAAATCAAAGGATAGCAGGAGAAATTTTGCCTAGCAAAGGCCTGGAAACAGATTTCTACTGGATTGGAGTTTTAGAGGAGATATATTTTTGCTCTTGTAATGTTTGACTTTCACATCTGCCTCTTGAGCATAACGGCTGCACCTGTGTGTCCAGAATGCAATTACACAGTCTGAAATCCATTACTTAAGGAGTGATTCACACTTCAGAAGTTAAAAAACTGAATTGTCTCCTTTGACACACAAAAAAGGAATGTTAATTCCATCTTTTAGGAATTTTAGATGGTATAGCTTCCCTCTGCATAAATAATTAAAGATTACAGGGTAGGTAGCAATCAAAAAAACTACTAAACTGCTAGAGGACTGGTACCTTGACCCAAAGAAACAGATGGAATAGCCTGATGGAATAGTAATAGTACTGGTTTGAAAGTAAACCAGGGGGAGAAATGAGTCCCACACATTACCTTGAGAGAGATTTCAGAGTTACAATTTAATAGAAAAATTACACTAAATGCAATCCATAGGTGGGGTCTACTTTTTCTCCAGACCTTCTCCCGGTCTCCTGAACCAGGGATTCCTGGGGCTACATCAGTGAAGACTGAAGCAAAATGTGTATTCAGTCTTCTCTGCAACGTCTCCTCCTTTCAATAGCAGGCCAATACTTTCCATAGGCACAATTTCCAATTTTCTTTGTTTATTGGTATATTTGAATAAGCCCTTGCACTCTCTTGAGAGCTACAGAACACAGATCATTCTCTTTGCAACAGCTTTTGTGTAAGGTTTTTTTTTTTTTTGTTTCTACACATGTATCTCTTTGGCAAAACAAAATGAAAGGAAATACACATGCTGGTTAACCAAAACAGTTTTGCTTTTCAGGCTAGGCTTATGTGCCAAAAAGCAAGAGAAAGGACCAGAGTGCTAGAGAAACTAAATAAACATTCAACCAGTATCTTCTGTGTTATGAATAACTTCCTCAGCCATATTCCATGTGGGATGCTATTTAATTTAATGTCAATTCAAGATGCAGCAATGCTTGCAGTCAAGAATGAGATTTCCAGCTCAGTAGCAGGAGAAAATTCTAGCTCCTGACAGATTTGCATGTAGCTCAATAAGGAGATTGCTCTGTGGTCTCTGCCTTAGTTACCAACATCAGAGTCATGGGGTTCCTGTAATTCTACCCACTTTCTAATAATATTATTTAACCTGAAAATAACTGAATATGAAATGCAATTCACAGTAATTTTTCCAGAGCTGTAATTGTTTTCTGAGCTGATTTTGGTGGCCCTACAAACCTAGGAAGTCAGGTGAAATGGTAGCAAGGTGAAGGATTGCTAGTGACACAAGTTTAACCTTCCAAAAGGAAACCAGCTGCCAGTCTTGTATTCCTGGGACTGCTGATGTGCAGTTCAAGGCTAAAGCTGAGCTGCTTGGTACAGTGGAACTTCAAACTTCTTCAAAAAGTGGTTATGAAACCATGTTTTTTGTGAGTTTGGGTACTTGGGGGACTTAAAATGTTACACTAGAGAAGACTACAGACACTTTTTCCTATAGTGATCTTCTGTTATGTATGCAACTGGAAGCTCAGCAGCTACTAAGGCTCAGATTGCACCCAGTTCACTTCAATTCTGGGTACCCGAAAGTAACCAGTACCTGGATCATGCACTATGCCTAATCACAACACTCCTTGTTACCTCTTTCTTCCCCATTCTTTCTGGCATGCACCTTCCCCTATGTGTCAAGTTCACTCTACAGTTTCGTATTTCAATTACCCCGGTTTAAGGAAATGTCATGTTGTGCTGGAGTCTAAGAATAGAAGGTGCTCATCAGTCAACATTTTTATAGCGTGCTAATCATCCCTGCAGTGTCCCGATTTGGTACTCTGGATCTTGACCACTGTCTTGGTCAATCACTGAGCAGTTCTATTCATCACTTGCCTATCCTTATGGATTTTTTTCCATCACGGATGCCTAGATTAAAAATAAGGGAAAAAAGAATGAAAATCGTCAAAATTTCTATCTCAAATGAAAAGTATTCACAACCTGAATTTAATAAATGCATAAAATAACCTACGTAAAAAAGCCCCACACATTCCCTCAAAAACATCACCTAGATTATGAATAAATATATAGTGTGAATAGATTATATAATCTGATTTTATAAAATAAGTTTGTTTCTAAAAAAAAACCCAAGAATTCCCTACTTATTGGAAAGAATGGTTTTCTTTCTTCAAAGGTATTCATGGATGGAAAAATTCTATTTTTTATGTATCAACATCCTGTACAGAAATGAACTTTGCATACAGAACTTTAGTTCTTATCCCTACTCATTTTTACTGTGATTAAGAACCAGAAGAGTTACTCTGATTACTCAAGCAATAACTTAAGTTACTCTTAAGTTATTACCAGTGTCAAAGAACACCTACTCATATTATAAAAAACAATTTAAAAAATATGTTCAACAAAAGCATTGAGATTCTGACACACAAATGCTCTCACATTCTTTTGTGAATATCTCACCTACTTTTGACAAGAAATAATAAGTATGCTTAATAAATAAGTACATATCAGGCAAGAATACATAGAGCCATATATACATATAAAGTATATGGAAGAAGACCACAGATTCAGAAACTGCATTCCACCCCATTTCTCCATAGTTACAACCTCCCACAAAGTATCATTTTCCCTAGTTAGCCTTGGTTTCATAGCTGCCCTGAGGAGATCTGAAGGTCATGTAACACGGGAAGACTTTCCCTGCTTTACTGAATCTTGTTCTATCTTATCAGACTGAGTCATGATTATTGGGAACACCTGCAAACAGGAGCATTTTCCTCCCTAATGGATTGCTGCCAGTAAATTGGCTCATTCTTACTGGCCTCTACAGCCATATTTGAAAGAAAAAACTTGATTGGATTACAACAAGAAACAGATTTCAGAGGATTTGCTCACTTCTGAGAAAAATACTTGTCATACTATGTAGATCATATTTTGGCATCTTTGGCTGTAGCCCAAGTGTATCCTAGTTCTGAGCTAGCTGTCTTAGCAGCCTGAGGGTGAGTCTGCCCAAGCCAAAGTCAGTGTCTATACAGTCAGGAATACTGTCCTGCAGGACAACATCCTTTTCAGTAAGGCAAGTTCCGTGTTTTAAATGAATAAGGGCAAATTCACAAATTAAAGTATATCTCTTGTGGAGGGAGGTGGATTTCTGTCCCATATTTAATTCAAAAGTATGGAAAAAGAAAGCCAATGACCTTACTGAAGAAAATAAAAGGAAAAAAATCAGAACACAACCTGGTCAGGCCTAGTGGTATTATGAAACATAACACTTTTTACCCCATTCACCAGATCATAATTAAAGTCTAGTTTGAAAAGGATGTCTAGATGTGATAGTTCATGTTTTGCCTGAGGCTGGGATAACTTGAAAGTACAATGAGATTTCTCAAGACCTTGTACATCCAAGTACTAAAGCTCATCATGGATGGAGATTCCTATGGAGGTTCCTATTCCTCAGCATTCTAGTTCACATTTTCTTTTTCCTTATAAAAAAGTATTTGCTGAAATACTCTGGCACTGAGATTTTCCTAAGCTCAAAAAAGCTTTTCCTAAGCTCCTTTCATTTTTCTAAAATATTTCATTCTAGATTTTTTTCAGAGGCCTCACAAATATAAGCCGTTCATTTTGTGTCTATAAAACTTAGTGGTGTAGAAATCTGTGAACTGAGCACACATTCTACCTCATCATCAGCCACAGTGTGCAACCCCTGGCCTTGGCTTGGTAGCTCATCCCAGTTTTTAAACAATTCTTTTTCCCAAAGAACAGGGGTCAAAAAGAACCATTTTTAATGTCAATGAAAAGTTCTCCAAACAGGAATAATTATATTCCTCCTTGAGGAAGAAAAAAATGTGGTAGCTGTCCTCATTCCACAAATATTACTGTGCTGAAATCTTTACACAAGAACTTCCACTACTTTTTGTAAGGTAGCACTTAATTGTTAAGCAATTTCATATCTTTCTCCATCTCAGTGTGCTAGCTGGTATTCGTACTGAAGGTTGCTAAAACTCCTTTTTCCTTGGTGTCTGGAGCTGGGAAAGATGGGTAGGAAGAGGAACACTAAGAGGCTGTGAGGCTCAAGAGAGGCATCACAATTCTAAGCCTAAAGGAAGCCCAGCACAAAAGCTGGGCTGTTCATCCAGGATTTCAGGGCGCACTGCAGAGATGCTGCTACTTCTCTGGGACATTAGAAGCCTAAAAATATTGTAGGCCACTCAGTGATATTTAAAAACAAGAAGTGGATGGCACAAAACTCTCCTGGTGCTCCCTGCAAGCTGTGACAGCTGTGCTGTTTCCCAGGATGCCACAGAGCTGTAACAGAAAGAATGCAGCATGATGCTGCTCTGCATTGCTGATTTATATTCTAGAATGAAATATTTTAATTAAATTATTGTGAAATTAAAATATGATAATTTTCCATAAACAGAGTAATTGGACATTAGAGGAGGAAAATGAACTGACTGGGGCAGCAGTTCAGTACTGCAGGAAAATTGCAGCAAGCCTAATGAAGTGCTAAAAAGGAAAGCGAAAGCAATCCCAGCTAGATAGTTGATTTAAAAACCCAGTTGCTTTAGGGCTTTCATGTAAAATGTATCAACCTCATTTTTATCTACAGCACTTTATCTATTATTGTCAACCACTGTCATGACAGTGTGAGCTTCACCAAATGAGCACAAAGACAAGGGGAAGTCGAAGTTAATTTAAAATGCAGTATTTTAAAAAATTAAAATCTTATTTAAGCCCTGGTCAAGTATCGACTCTGTTTTACTGTATCAGTTCTGAAAGTAACATGAGAAACTGAAATAAACTTTGAAAGGCCTTGCTATTTCATAAACAAAACATGTATATACAGGGTGTCTACTAACATGGCTGTTTAACCCAGAGATATGCATAATACTAAATATTCACCAAAATAAATGCATTTGCACATTGCCTGGCATAATATATAGGGCATTTATAAGGAGCACTGGCTTAAATGCTTTAAGGCATCCTAGTTTTCAACATTTAGCTCCACTCCATAAACAATTCCTTTCTTTATATCTGCAGTGTTAACTGTTGGCTGATTTTAAAATAGGCTTTCTCAAATGATTATTTTCATGGGCCCAGTCTGATCACTGAAATCATGCTCAAGAAAAGCACATATGTTTATATTTAATTGTGCCTATGCAAATAGATTCATTGATGTCATGTGCGGCTAGAGCTGGACACAGTCAGGAGTGTTTGGCAGGATGTTTCCAAACTTTTGCTATTCTTGTTTGAAAAGGTGTATGAAAGTCAAGAGAATGAGGAAGGTTGATGGTCTAGGCCTCAAAAAAAGGAATTTTGAGAAAGGGGGGTTGTCCACAAATAGAAAACGAGATGAGAGATGCATTATACTCAGTTACTAATTTGGGATAAAAAATAAAATCAAAGCACAAAATGTGTCTGCAAATTTTTCACCCTCTGTGTGTGGGACATCCCCTGTAAAAACAACATTTTTTTTAAATTAAAAGGATGTGCCAGTGAATTGTTGCTGCATTGTAAAGCCAGAGCAAGTCTGACAGAGTAAGTATAAGGTGAACCAACCAAGGGAAAGAGTGTGTGAATTCGGAAAGAAGCAACAAATCACCTCAGCTGTGTTTCCCCCGGAGTTAACCTCACCCTCAGGCAGACGGGGCTGCGGTACTGGCGAGTACCAGCCTGCTGGTGGCCATCCCTGGCTCCGCAGCGCAGCCGGCACAGGCGGCGGCTGCTGCCGCTCCTGCTGCTGCACGGCGGTGCGAGCCTGACATCTACCGTGTGCTGCGGCAAGGGAGGCAGCCCAGGGCTGCCAGAAAGACTGCTCTTAGAAATTCTGCTACTCCTCTTTCTCCGAACCTTTCTTTCACTGTCCCTTCTGAACCAGCAAGTATTTCTCAGGCAATCTATGCATCCATACTTGAAGGATTTATAATAGTTTCAGACTTTATCACAAAGAACTTCCAAACTAAACATAACTTCCAACTTATAATTAAAAAATCACAAGCAACCCAACAAATGAATAACAACAAAAATGTTTATTTCAGTCTGCATAAAAGCTACTGACACCTATGACTCAAAGAACCAGAGGATACAGTGATCTAAGGGGGTCCCTAGGCCTTGGGATCTAGAGATTATGTCAAATGAGGAGCAGTTGAGGGAACTGGGGGTATTTAGTCTGGAGAAAAAGGGATGACCTTTTCACTCTCTACAACTGCCTGAAAGGAGGCTGTAGCCAGGTGGGGTTGGTGTCTTCTCCAGACAACCAGCGACAGGACAACAGGATACGGCCTTAAGCTACAACAGGGAAGGTTCAGCTTGGTCTTCAGGAAGATTTTCTTTTCTGAAAGTCTTGAAAAACACTGGAATGGACTGCCCATGGAAGTGGTGAAGTCACCATATCTGGATATATTTGAGAAAAGACTATACATGGCACTAAGTTGTTTTGGTTGACAAGTTGAAGATAATTCAAAGGTGGGACTCATTGATTTTGGAGGTCTGTTTCAGCCTTAATGCTTCTATGATTCCAAGACCATAAGGAGCTGGTTCTGGACTCTCCATGACTCAACTGCTCTCTACTGACTGGAGACCTAGAACTAGCTAAGCAGAAACACCATACACTGGATTTAAGACATTAGTGAAGCCATTTGAATTTAGCTGGGGACTTGGAAAATGCTACTAATTCTTTGTCATGCCTTCAGCAGAAAGATGCTCAAATGTGTTAAAAAATTTAGGTCAAAATGTCCAGCTCACTTCTAAAAATAAACCATAAGATAAAATTTGCAAAGTCAAAGGGAGAACTTAAAAAGCCTCCAAGCACACCAAAGCACACAGTGGGTTCAAGAGAGGAAAGTCAGACTTGCATTCTAACTTCTTTTGAATTTCTTTTAATTGTTTTTATTTATGCTATTAAGGTGCCTAGATACAGTTTAAAGCTTTACCTCCTTGATTACTTAGCTGAGCATCCAACTCCCACCTGGAGTTCAACATGATTCCTGCCTGCGAACCTCCAGATTCTGACTTATTCCCTTAAATGTGTGTAGCTTAGGATGGACTAAATTATTCTATAGAGGTTCTTCCTTTTTACCCTAAGAGAAGAAAGTAGGTAATTACATAAACTCTTAACATGCCACTCACATTAAATGACCTTGTATAACTATCCCACACCCCCCAAAATTGCCTCAGGAATCACACTAACCTAAAAATTAATCTGATTACTCATTACCAGTAGATGAATTCTTGTATTAGATGATTTCCTTGATGTCCTCAGGAAGTATAGAGATTATGACAGACCCTAAGAAAGAGCTTTCTTCAGGGAGATACTCTTCTGAAAAGGCAGAACAGATCCAAACGCAAAAGACAAGAAGAGAAAATTGTACAGATGGCATAGATTTTATTGTCACAAAAATTAAAAATTCTATGATCACCACAGAGTTGTCTGTGTGCATGAGTCTGCACAGCCTCAGTCTTCAGGTTCATCTCCCATGCTGAGGCAAAGAGAGGCAAAGAGCAGCAGTGACAGGAAGGGTTGTTGTTCTGACTGCTGGACAAAGAGGAGTAAAACACTGAAAATTTGGCCCAATTTATGTTAAAATTTGAGCAGAGCAGAATAACGATGTACATCGACACATTGCTTTAAAAAGCTATCTGAAAATACTATTCCTCAGACCTAATCCAGACTACAGGACAGCACCTGATGCCATTAATCAGTTCTGCTGTTTTCATAGCTGACACTGGGAATAACCTTGAATAGGTCACAGTTCCCCAGACTCATATGTTACAGAAAAGTCCTAATGATTCAGTTTAATAATTAATTTTCCCCTTTATCCCCCATCCTCTAATTCAGTTTCCTACTTTCTGGTAACTCTCTTACACTTTTATCTAGATCAATAATGTTGTGAGTAGTCAGAGCACCTGACAGATGACAACATCTTTGTTATTTAAGGAGGTCTCTTATGATATGGGACCATCTGCTCAGGTTATTTTCTGGAAAAAAACAAAAAGCTTTTACTTTATAATATACTGCAGATGCAGATGGAAAGTGATGTATTATGTGAAGTACTAAACAAAGAAATAAATAACGAGCTATAGGACTATTTTTTCCTTCCTGTCACAAAGCAATCTAAATTCTAGTATTTATTCTAGAAATGTCCTAGCCTCTTAGAGGCAAATTATGCATGAAATAATGCAATTAAAACTGAAATAAAAGATTTAAATGCAGCCTCTAGAGGCATGAAATGGCACCACACTGTCTCGCTCTTTACTGCCTCTTAAAATGATTGCTCAATTTATAAGAAAATCTTTCCATCCTTGCTCTTAGAATCCTCTGGTTTTGATGGCACTAGTCATAATTCAGTTTCCCTACTCCATGGGAACATGTCAACATTTCCTTCGTGCTCCAAAATGAACAGACAACCCCATGACTAAGTACAATGTTATTCTTTATGCAAGAAGGAGAATCTTAAACCCTGATTTCTTGGTGGTTTGTGCCAGATTTTTCCTCAGAAAATACTCTCATATTCCTCCTCAGACTCTCAGTTAGTACTTTTGTCACTGGCAGCCTTGGGAATGACTCAAAATTACTGATGACACCCCTATCAAGTGAGGAATATTTGGGAATGGTGGATGCCATCTTCCAAACTGTTATAAATGTAACATCACCAGCACTATAAGTGATAAGGGTGAAAAAGACACACACATTTGCAGTGGTGTGACATCTTGCAAAGAGCTGAAACTACTTCCTCACGCTAAATTGCTAGAGTTTTAACAACAGACATGTAACACCCAGAAATACAAGCAAAATAAATGAACATGCTTTTCTGATTTCACCTGTCAAAAGCAATGGTTTCCACAACCAGTTTCATTTGGGAAGGGTAATTCATGGCGAAAGAGGAAGGAATTGGGTCAAGTTTCAGTTCACAGAACTTAATAGTTTATATTTATCTACTGGCACATCAGGGCCATAAATAACTTCACTAAAGTCTCTGTGACAGTAGTAAACTACATTGCATAATCACAGAAATTGATTTTCTTGACAAGAACAGAGATCAATCTATGAAAATTTCTCTTTGTGACTGTGAGCAATGAAGGGATATCATGACATCAGAATAATTTTAGACAATTCATTTGCAGTGTAGAGAACACTCTTTGAGAAGATGACAGATATGTAAGTGCTAGCTTGAGTAGCTAAAATATCACAGAGTAAAGTCAGGATTTGTTATCATACTATAACAGTGATGCTGAGTTTGTAAGAATTGATGTCACAAAATCTCAGTAGCAAGTTTATGAAAATGAGCAAACCAGAAAGATCCCCCTTGGCAGAGATTTTCAGATCTTGTTGCACAAGAAACAAACAAATGCCATGAATATCATCAACATTTGAAGTAGCCCACAAAGTTAGGTTTTGCCAATTTCCTGCAGAAGTGATTGACATAATTACTCCAAGACTTCCCAACATGGGATACACCAAAGAGGGCACACTGTGAACATGACCATACTCAGCAAGTCCTGACTTGCCTCAGCCAGCAAAATTTCTGTTTGCATGACCTGCTTTCATTGATCCAGAAACCTTCTTGATTAAGTCCCCATGCAATGGGGTAATAGATGTTTTCTGGTAGCAATAGTTCACTGCAACTTCGGTCAGGTTCCAATTTTGTTGGGGTTGAACACCATCATGTGACCATTCAGAACAGTACAACCTTCCAAAATGTTTGGATGTTCAAGAAAATGACAAAAGAAACATCTCATATGGCAGGATAGTAGAATTTACTTCCCCTTCTCCATACCAACAAGTAAATGCTTGGTAAGTGTTAGTTTAGCTGGTATTGACAGAGATAACATGATTAATTTTTCAAGGGGTCCACTTTTTAGCAAACAGTTTAAGAGTTGAAGTAATTTAACTGTTGCAAATGTTCCAAAACTAATGTTTGGTGCAATTATTCACTATTAGATCTTTAATGGATTTATAAGGTCCCTTCCAACCCAAACTATTCCAGCATTCCATGACACTTTGTGTTGCTGTTACAATAGTACTTGAAAAGGATAGAAATTTGTGCAGAATCCTTTAGGCAAGACTGTTGATGCCAAAGGTAGAGATTTTAGGCCTAAAAGTGCAGCAAACCATATTAGTATATTAGCCAATAAGCTAGTTAAAATGTTTCAAGTACAGATTTGAAAGCGCAATGAAGACAGTGCACACAACCTTCAACATCTGAGAAGTTAAGTCTTTGACTCCTGCATCTGGTAAAAAACTTATTTGCTCATACAACATCTTCCAGACCCGTTAATTGGAATATTGCCTTGTAACATTTCTTGTGTAGTGAAATAGGCCTCAGAAAGCTGCAGGTCTCCCATAGTGAGAAAATCTAAAATGCAAAATGGACAGTATTAGGTTCCTTCCCAAGCTGCACATAATGTACTCCTTATCCAAATTTAATGGCAAAACATCAGTAGTGCCAAAACAGCACTAAACCTTGTGGAAGACAGGAGACAAAGCAAACCAAATGTGATGATGTGTATTACAGAAATGACAGTACAAAAAGTATTAGGCAGAGAATAAACTGCATCTAAACAGGCATATCAAAGCATCTCAGAACATTATGTCAGGGTTGGAAGACAGTAACAAAGCATGTGTTAACAAAAATCATCGTGACAAAAGCATCTGTAAAAAAATAATAAAAATTCTATCAGTTACAGACTTCAGAACATCTGGTTGCCAAATAACCACTACTGGCTTGTGCCACTTACTTACAGGCCTATGGAACCAAAGCAGCTGAAAACAAGAATCTGGAGGTCACTAGAGACACATCCAGATTTGTTGTGAGTGGTGTTGACAGAACATAAGAACGAAAAACCTGATTTATAGAGCATGGACTACCCTGCAAAGGTAAGTGAGCAGAGCCAGAGATAAGATGTTTCATAAATGCTTCATCAAAGAGTGTATATATAAATACAAAAGCAGATCATATTGTCTTTGATAGTAGAATTTGATGATTTCTGAAGAAATTAGATATTTTATAATGACTCATATCACAACACTGAATCACAAAATATCAGCAGCCATTCATGTTGGCAGAACTATGCTTGCTTGCCTCAGACATATGTTAAATACACAGATGTAAACTGCCGGATAGGAATAATAGGGATCCTACAGGGTTGTGCTGTTTTATGAAGAGGCTTTTTCTTACCCTAAGGGATTAAAACCATAATGTGTGTGAATTTGGTGGGTCACATGGAAAAAAAAAACAACTTAGTATTTGCAGCTGAGATCCCCACATGAAACAGCATTACAGAACACAGCCAACACTGAGACATTATTATCAGCATTTCCCTTCTACTGTCAATTTTCCAGCAGAAATGCTGCATTGGTCCTTTCCAGAAGATTTTGAAGCATCCCAGCTAGACTGAAATACAAAAATATAAAGAAAGAAGAAATGCCACAGTCTTTATACAAGCAAACCATTTTGACAATCGAAAAATATCCAGGTAGCGTAGATATGAATGCAGCTGATCAGTACTAACATGGAAAAAACAATTTGAAACAGTGTTTCTAAAGTATGAGATTTTTCTGGGATTATGATCAGAATTATCTACTTTTCTCTAAAGAAAATTCAACTGTTTTGAAAAGACACAGAAATGACATTGAAAATGCCTGCATTTTCCAGGATTTTAGGTAAGGTGCTAGCAATCATGGTAGTACTTAAGGCAACTGCTTGGGGCTTCATGGGTAAATCCGGTATCACTACTGAAGTCATCACCAACTGCAAAGCATATTGTTCTAGAATTCCAGTGGTCTAGTAAGAAATTTGTAGTGTAATTCTTGATTGTTGATTGGACACTATTTGTGGTCTGTCTTACATGAGCTGAAGTTCACAGTATCATTACACCAATCCTTTAAGTGTTTGTCCCTTACTAAAGCAAAGGAAGGCATATACTCTAATATTAGAGCTCTCCATTTCTCTTCTAGGTTATCAGAGTTATTTATTATTTTGTCACTGTGTGTTTTGTTGGATTTTTTTAAAATCTACAAGGCAGAAGTGTGTTCTGAGGAGAACTGGGAAGCAATGATACTACTTGTATTACTATAGGCATTATTTTATACTAACTGTAAGTATTTGCATTCCTGGCTTTAATGTCTACTTCTGAAACTTAAGTGCATTACAATTATTTTATTGTCATGCTGTTGTTATATACTGTCTCATCTCTCAACAACTGTCTTATTTTGCCGGCTACCATACAAACAATTCAAGTCATCACCAAACTCCTTCTGCAAAGGCAAGGACCTGGCAGCTACCAGCATACTGCAGCTCTTCCTGCCCTACAAAGCTTCAGGCAGTGTTTGGGGCACTTCAGTTGAGGCTACAGAGATCAAATGCAGTCTACCATCTTAATCATTCATATTTTCCATGTTTTAACAGAGGATGTCTAGTCCTTTTTGTAATGTGTCTCAGGTGTTTGGCAGTAGCTGAGCAACAGCTGCTTAGGAGCATCCACAACATTTTCCATTGTTTTGACTGGACAGAGTTGTGAAATCGTCCTGCTGTTTCATATTCTCTCAGTATTTCATATGTATTATGAAAACCCAGGAGCACACTGCTGATTTAGACATTTCATTTTGGTCTGCTGGGACCCAGTTTGTTTATGTTCATGCTGAGATTTAGAATCAGGTTTTTTTCATTTATAATTATGTTTGTTTCATGTTTTCTGTTATTTTAAGATAGGGATTTCCACTCTTTCTCTAATATTGTCTTAAAAACCTGAACCACTTTCCTGATCATTTGCAAACTCTTCCTCCATCTATAATCTTATCTTCAAGTACAACTGAGACATACTCTATATAACTGATATCAAATTGCAGTCTGTATTTCCCTCTCTCATCCCATGATTTAATGTGAATGTGGGATTAATGTCTTTAGAAGACATGTGAGCTTGCCCTTTCAAAACAATTATTTGATAAGGCATATCAAAGCCTACTTGATTTTTACACAATGCTGAAAACAAGTACCAGGCACTGTATGCCTCAGCAGAAGGACCGGAACTTTATCAGATATGCAGCCCCTAGGTTTGTGTACACTTCTATATTTACAGTTTCCTAAAGCATACCATGATGATGTCTTTACTTAATCAAGTTATATCTATTTTGAGATTGGGGAGAGTACAGAGCAGAACAGAGAGGGAAAGAGAAATGAAATAAAGGGAAAGGGGTGAATTAGAGTAGATGAACGGATGCAGGAAGACATCAAAGTTGGATGGGAATCAGTCAGGATCTTCCTTTCTATTAGCAACATTAGACCTGGAAGGAGAATTAAAAGGCAGGAACAGGAAACTGACTGGTTATTTTTATTGTAAAAAGATTATTTTAAAAAACATGAACAAAGGAATGGTACTCACACAATTGCCAAGAAGCCTACCCCTACTGGATGCACAGCTGATATATCTACATGATACTTCAGGGACTCATTTTCTCTGAAATATACTATATGTTTTCTTTTTATTTTACAATTTAAAACCAAATGAAATTTTGAGCCAACATATAAGATAATTGTTTTGAAAGTGTGCATAGGACCCTGCATTTCTAGTAATGCCAGATCAATTTATTGAGGCAGCAGCTACCTGCTTCCTTCATTTACCTGTCAGGTTTCCCTCTCTACATTCCATTCAAAAACTATACAACAATTAAAATATAGATTTATAAATACATTTACAAGCTCAACTATTAAATAATTCCTCTTGCATACTCAACAGAAAAACTTAGATATATAATGAGTATTGAAAATATCTCTTCCTGCTATGACGCAAATATGAAAGGAAAAGAATTGTAAAGACTGATACCACCAGAAAGAGTTAGATACACTTCAAGGCAGATGTATAGCTTGGTAAGAAAAGTGTGACCTGACACAAGTCCTTTTTTTTATCAGCAGACTGTCTACAGCAAAGCCTGGTAGCACCCATATAGAAAAGAGATTTGTGATTCTTTCCTGATTTACCCTCATTGACTTCTGGCTAGAACGACAATGATTTGATGAACTACAGATCTAAGTAGGATCATATCATTTGATGGATTCACCCTCCCTTAACTTATCTAATCCTATTTATTCTTTTAGCCTCTACAACATCCTGTGGCAATGCATTTCATAATGTCATTGTGAGTCATGAGGAAAGCACCTCATTTTTTACGTTTGATTTTGTGTACTTTATTGTGTGCCTTGTGGTTCTTGTTTTATAATAATGATGAATCATTACTATTCACCTTCCCTACGGTGCCAACTTTACATAGCTTTTGTGCTTAAGGACAGTTTTTCCACAAGCTGAAGACTTAAAGCCTGTTTTGTGTGGAGTATCTAGCCATATCCATCCTCCTGCAATATCTAATTATAGTTATATATAATTATATTTTTATACTATAAAATACGTCAAACTAAGTATCTGAACAGTATACAGACCACAGGTTTCACTCTCAAATTCCTTCCTAATAATTCCTAAAATTTAATTTGTCTTCTGGACCCTGAACACAGACCTGATGTTCTCAAAAGACTATTCACAGTACCCCGCAGTTTCTTTCTCGTTGAAAATAATTTGCAAATAATGGCTCATTTCCTCACCTTTTTTTCATCTTTGGGGAAAACATTGTCTCATTAAGTGCAAATTCTCCTGTGAAAAACAAATTAAGTTACTTTTATAGAATTTGTTACCTATGGGAATTAGCCATGTATGGGAATATTTTCATTAATTTAGGTATTACCATACTTGCAGTCCCCTTAAAGATTCTGCTTTATAGTCAATAGACTTGGATGGCCCTAGTGGGCAAGTTCTTGTACATTTGAATAGTTATCAATAACTACTAGACAGATGTCTGTGGTAGTAAATTTGTGAAATAGCAATTTTACCACTTGTCTAACCAGATGATAAGAAGAGGGAAAGGCTAATTAAGAGTTTTATACAATTGATACTGTGAAAAAAAGACATAACCATCTTATTTCAGTTCCTGCATAGGAAAACTCATTATGTTTCTCCTTGTAAGTCTTCTAAGACTTATAGTTGTCTTTTAGGAAAGCATACATTCTTTGGATGAAAACTACAGATAACTTCATCCCATTCCCATTGTTTACCTCTGCTAAAATTGAGTGTAATTTTGTATCCTGTTCATCTTCTACGTGTAAAATTGTCTTGATCTTTCTCTGCCAGACTCCTCAGTTGTTTAGCAGATCTACTTCCCTGTTTCCACAAAAATATCACAAACACTAAACAGAATGGGAAATAAGAGCTATGCAGACAATTACAACCAGACATGATTTGTTTTTCCCCGGAAGGATTACTTGCCCAGTTGCTGCTTTCAAACGTGTTGCAGCTGATGTTATGGAACCATGTGGAGTTAGCAGCTATATATTACAAAAGCCTTCAAAAATCAGCACAGATTTCAAAATGGAACCACTCAGGAAACAGTGGCAAGAATGTCTAGAGGAAGAAAAGGGACCAGGCTCTAAAATCTATATTCAAAAATTACTGGTTTTGTTCCTAAAGAAATTTACAAAACCAGCTTTATGTCACTGCAATTTATCTCCTAACTAATTTAGTCAACTCTGTACATAGAACTGGCCTCTCTCTGTGATACATCTGAAAAAAATTTGTCTAACAACAGTGATCCAAACTGGTTTTTTTCAAATAGTTCTCACCTATACCACATTTTTTTTTGTGCTGTCACATGCAGATCAGATACAGGACAGAAGATGGAATACAAAACAACACATGAATGGCTACAGAAGAGGAGATAACAGTGACTCAGACCCCAAGACACTAAGCTTGGAGACATTTTTCTTTTAATATGTGGTGAAATAACCTGCAGTGCAAAAAACAGCTGTGAATGCAGAGTGGTTGTGGTTTTTTTCCAGAAAAACAAAATATCTATAAAATAAGAGGTTTGTAGTAGGAAATGTGTTTTGTGTAGCCTGGAAATACGCTTACAAATGAATGCAATACAAATTAGATTACCTCCTAAAGAGTTTGGTGGTGGTACATTATATTAACACTACTATTTGGGGCCGCAAAACCAAAGAAAAGGTGACTTTGGGTGGCATGATAACATGGTATATTAATTGGTTTATGAAGACTGGTACAATTGATCCCCAGAATCAGTGCAGGAAGGGAAAATAAAACACTCTGAGTGCAATATTCATCAGGTATGAATTACCAGAGGTGCAAGTTTACACTACATGAGTATTGGCTGTACACGTGGCAGTAACACACCTACTACAGTCCTTGCATGTCCTTCTCACAAAGCTCTGAGCTTCACTGTAGATGCTCAAGTTTGTTCCAACATTTTTACAGGCACCTACCAAATTCAAAAATATTTTCTGGTTCAAAGCCTGAGTTTGCATGCAGCACTAAGCTCTTTGAGGAGAAGTCTTGTTTCCCAGAGTGAAATAAAAGCATCACAAAACTGATACCAGAGTGGAAAATCTGACACAAAAAAACCTCTAAAATAAAACATCAGAGGTGAGTGTTTCAATGACTCTCAAGGGCAGCTCAACGTGCTGTAGCACAATTCTAGGACACTGACCATCTGCATCCTGAAATCCTCTCCAGTTCGTATTTTCCTAATACCCTGACAGAGTCCCCGGAATCCTTGAGTATCCTTGGAAGCAGAGATCCTTAACACTGCTGGGGGCTGGCTGACTGCCCAGCAGACAGAAATTTGGGAACATAGCCTCCTCAGCTGTGCATTGGCAATGCTTCTGCTTGTCTCTATTTAATATGAATTCACAGAAGACAAAACATAGAAACATAGACTCATAGAATTGAATTGCCATGGGCAGGGACACCTTCCACTAAACCAGGTTGCCCAAAGCCCAGCCAACCTGGCCTTGTACACTTCCATGGATGAAGCATTCAGAAAGCATTCTTAAACTTTACTGAATTACCACTTCCCAATAAAGTTGCTTTTTTTTCAAATATTCCTGTGCAGTCTTGTTTCTGGGGTAATAAAAAAATCAGGTATCAGGATGTACATCAGCACCTAACTGGCTGCAGCTGTCCATGTTCGTGCCCAGAAATGATAAAAGTTTAGAAATCCAGTTCTGCTGGAAATCAATATGCTGAAGTAGTAAAAAGGTTACAGAAGTAGTCTAAGCAAAAAGGGGTTTAAAATGAAATTTAAGGTTTATCAAATGCTCATGAAAATTTCACCCTTGATCTTTGGACAGACTGCAGATCTTTTCTTGCTGAAGAAGTAGTTGGAAGCAGTCTATCCCTGGACATGGACATTCAGGCTTGGAGCTCACTGTGCCATGAAGAGGAGGACACCCTGTTAATATATAAACTAAGCTGAGAAACAAGTGTAAGAAATGCCCTCTTCCTGTGTTTGCACAACTTCCATAAGGGTGTCCTGATGATTCTCAGCACAATTTTCAAGATGAAATGTTGTCGCCTCCATTTCACTCTACCTGCATAATCAGAAAATATGTTTTGCAAGGACTTCTAAGTAGTATGATACACTGCCATTAATTGCCCCTCCCACAAGGCCAACTGCTAGGCAGCTAAGCCTGCTCCCAGGGTGGCAACACCTACCCACTGTGCATTGCAAACCCTGACGTTTTGGCTCTTTTTCTGAGGAAATGGTTCCTTTCAGTCATTATCAGAAAAAAAGATGGGAAGGACAAACCTTGATGGTTTTTCTCTTTCTTCTCCTTACTTTTCTGTGAATTATTTATTCTCAGAATAAATAATTTAGGAATAATTTAGGAATAAAGTAATAAATGAAAACTGATGACCTTAGTGCCATTAAAAGATTATTTAAATACATGCTTTAGTGAAGGACCTAAACTTGCTGCGATGTGCCAGAAAAGTCTGTTCTGCTGCATCAACCTGCATCGTATCTTTTCATAAATGGTAAGGAGCTCTGGCCCAAATGCCTGTGCCCCAGTAGAGAACTCTAAAGCTCCCTTGCTGCTCAGTCTGGAGGCAAGAGAACACACTGGAATTTTCCTAGGCTACATAATTATGTTGTTTAATTGGCTGGTGCCAGCATACAGAAATCTCTGCTACAAATGAAACATTATTGTGTTATGCAGATGCCCCAAACATGAACAAGACATTACAGTCAATCAAAGCTTTGGCACAATGAGGGCATCCTAGGAGGCAGCAACCATTTCTAATTAAAACAGACGAGAGACAAATATATGTTAGGGATTTTCCTCAACTATTTATCCTCAACTTTCCTATACAAAGTATTTAACATCGTGTTTGGAAATAATTTTTATTACCACCAATCCAACAAGAACACCTGGCTAAATCAGCATCCCTGGAAATAAGCAGAAGGAAGTACATGGTCTCTTCAAAACTCCAGACAAGCAAATGTTCAAAATGAACAGGTATATCTACTCTTATGCCTTGGATACCAGTTCACAGCAGCTAAAGATCATTTTTGGTTTTAGTCACTTTTGCTGTCAGTCTAGCTTTCCTATCCTTTGGTATATGTATCATTTCATCTCTGTACGTGTGAAGGGAAAAAACAATGCATCAGAGCAAACACAGGGGTAGGACCATCCAGAGAGTGCTTGGGAGTGTCTGTCTTTTATATCACTACTTTTTAGTTGCCCCATGAGATGTTAGTACATTTTGGCAAGTCACGTTTGCTAAATGTGTATCTCATGTGTACTTTTCATGCTGATGTCAGGGCCAATCTTTCCATGGCAAAAACCTTGCTGTTCTTTGCCAGGATTTAATATATACAAATATGTACTCATTTAATGGCTGCTGGTATGCCAATATACATCTGTATTTTTTTAAAGACAGTTAACTGTGTTCTTTCCAAGTAAAATAAAATTTTAAAAAATCTTATGAAATAATACTTTTTCTAAATTGTGAATAATATAAAATACAAGTGTGTAAATGTTGTGAACCTTAACCGGTATATTTCTGCAGTCCTACTCTAGATGACATCTCAGTGAAAAGACAACCCTTACTCTCATACCAAAAGAACACGGAAAGAAAGCCATATCATATTCCAAGAGAATAAAATCTCCCAAGTCTCATGCTGAAGGAATATGTAGAAACATTACACATTTTTGGACTGCACATTTCACAGACAAAAAAGTAAATATTCAGCTATTCACATAGATAAATTATTTTATCCTACTCCAGTCAAGAAGACATATTGATGTATTGGGTATGCCTGGACAGGTCTTAGTAGTGAGGGGTCTACAGGGGTGGCTTCTGAAAGAAGCTGCCAGAAGCTTGCTCCATGTCCAACAGAGCCAATCTCACACAATTCCAAGACGGACTTGATGCTGTCCGAGGCCAAGCACATCAGGAACTATAGTAATGTCTCTGTGATAACGTATTTAGAGAAGGTAAAAAAGTTATTGCACACTTGTAACTGTGGCCAGAGAAGACAGGGATGAGAACATGAGAGAGGAACAGCTCTGCAGACACCAAGGTTAGTGGAAAAGGAGGTGCTCCAGGCTCCAGAGCTGAGGTTCCCCTGCAACCCCTGCTGCAGACCACGGTGAGGCAGCTGTGTCCCTGTAGCACATGGAGGTGCATGGAAGAGCAAAGATCACCTGCAGCCCCTGAGAGGAGCCCATGCCAGAGCAGGGGCATGCCTGAGAGGAAGCTGTGAACACACAGCAAAACTCTACAGGAGCAGGGTGCTCGCAGGGACCTGCAGACACATGGAGAGAGGAGCCCACGCTGGAGCAGCTTTTCCTGGTAGGATTTGTGACCTGTGGGGGACCCACACTGGAGCAGCCTGTCCTTGAAGGACTGCACCCTGTGGAAGAGAACTGTTGCCCATGGGATGGACTCATGTTAAAAGGTTCATGGACAATTATTTCCCATGGGAGGGACCCATGCTGGACCAGGGAAAGGACTCCTCTCCCTGAGCAGTGGCAGGAGCAACATGTGATTAACTGATTGTAATTCGCATTCTCTGTCTCCATTCGCTGCTGTGGGGAAGGAGGTGGAGCTGGGAAGGATAGAGGGGTGGGGAAAAGGTGATTTTAAGGTTGATCTTATTTCTCGTTTTGTTAATAATAAATTCAATTAATATCCTGAAGATGAGTCTTGTTTTTCCCATGACAGTATAAATCCCTGTTCAAGCCAATATTAACATAAAATTCAGAAAACATGAACTAGACAGCACTTTTATATGTGCAGCACTGCTGGGTGGCTGCAGGCAAATACTTCTACCAACAATGAGCAGAGAAGGCAAGTGTACTATATATATTGTCTTAGGAAAAACTGAGATTTTTCATCTCCTTTTCCATATTAACGATTGCCAAAGAAGGCATTGGCTTCTATGAAAGAACAATATAGTTTATCACTAGTAAAAAACTTAGTTCTATGATTTGCTTACTTAGATTGCGATAACTAAATTTCATATCTACTCCATCGGGAAGAAGAGACTCAGTTGTGAGGGACACACAGTGCTGTATCACCCTTTCTTTGACATTACTTATTTCTTCTCCTGGCTTTGGGAAATGTTTTGATATCCGGTCTTCTATAGAAATTCTAACAGCCAATTTCCTCAGTTTAGGATACTTAAAAATTTTAGAAGCAGGGCTAAAGAAAGTCCTCTGAGAATGATTCATTTGAGTTAGTTTTATGAGAAAAGGACAACAATAAACACAGCCCTGTTGTTTATATGGAAAATGAGTAGGAATATAACTTGGCACATACATTTCTCTATCCACTGAACACTACCCAGAATCCATTTGTACACTGGTATTTCTGGTAGAAAAAACATTTCCCACACACCCACTTTTCTGCAGATCTTGTTCTATTAAATTATGGTTTTATCTTTCACAGGGTAACCTCCTTCTCTCCTGAACTCTTCTACTGTCAGCTGGTGTTGGCTGAGATTTTCAGTCCTGAGTCCACAGTGAGGGGCTGAAGGAATGGGTCATCAGCATAGTGTTTGAGCCAGATTTCCCCAGGGAATGCTTGAATACTGTCAGTATTGCTGAGGAAGAGCTTTCCTCTCTTTGCTCATGCAACCAATATACAACTCAGAAAATATTTGCTTTTACTGCAGTAGTTTTATAAGCTGAAGAACACTTTGCATTTTGTAAAGGATGCACTTTTTGTGCTTTCAGTTCTTTTTGGTGTATACTACATGTTTTATGCATATGGTTTCATGCATGCATTTTTTGCATGTTTTATACATGTGGTTTTATGCCACTGTCCTCATCTTATTTTGGTGTTGTGTGTTGGGTGCGCCTGGTTTTCCACGGGTTATGAACTGAGAATTGCTGCCTGCACCACAAGGAGTATAATCGAAACGGGGTTCTTAGAACAGAGGGAAGAACTCAAATCCCACATTCTACTTAGCATAAATCACTGCCATCTGTTCCTACATCTTTGACACGAGGCTTTTTTTTTTCCTGTTCAGAAAGAAGTTTCTACCCTCAGAGTTACAGATTCTTAGCACTATTTCCCATTCCCCCTTAGGTATGACACATGGTGTGCATTTCTGTAGTTTTTGAGGCTGATCTCTCTCAGGACTACCGTGTAGAAGACAGGCTCTGACTTGAATTTAACATGCTCACCCATATTTAATGGGATTGTGGAGGAAAGGGTATAGTGCATTCATATCACAAAGCATTGATGAGAATCCAAATCTGATCATACTGAGGTGAGCAGAGAGTTTGACAAGTGTTTGAAAGCTCTGGCTGTTATATTTTTGCTACTGCAACACTGGCATCAGAGCTCAAAAGTATGACTCCCTAAGTCCATCAGGGACTTCACACATTTTGTTTTATTTTTCTACCAGCTGACCTTGTTTACACAGGAGAGGAATCATTTGAACAAACACGTGTGTTTGGTGACTTCTCTGGTAATTCGGCAAACCCAGCCAGTAGAAAAGCCAGATTTTCTGATGTTGGGCCAGAGCTTGTGCCCCAGTGGCATGGCCACTTTGCCTGTGAAACTCCTGTAACTGTATATAAGAAAAGACAGAGGCAATACTGTCTAGCCCTTACTGGGAAAACAGAGGAGACAGACTTCCAGCCCTCAGAGATTGGCCAGGAAATAGCCAGGTCATCACATTCTGGTAAAGGTTCTCCACAAAATCATAGAATGATTTGGGTTGGAGGGGATCTGTAAAGGCTGTCTAGTCCAACTCTTTGTAATCACCCTTGGCATCCTCACCTACATCATGTTGCTTAGAATGTTTCCATCCCTGGAAACATTCAAGGATAGATGGGCCATCCACTACCTCTCTGGGCAACCTGTTGCAGTTTCAATGCCCTCATTGTAAATAATTTCTTCCTCACATCTAGCCTGAATCAATCCTCTTTTATTTTAAAACCACTACTCCTTGTCCTATTACAACAGGCCTAGATAAAAAAAGCTTTTTTCCTGTCTTCCTTTTAAGTCTCCTACAGGTACTGTGAAACTGCAGTAAGGTCTCCCTAGACCCTTCTCTTTTCCAGACAGAACAGCCCCAGCCCTCTTGGCCTGTTTTCACGGGAGGGGTCTTCTGACCCTCTGATACTTTTTGTGGCAACAACAGAGTATAGCTCCAAGACAGCATTTATGCAAATGATTAAAATGTGAGCACAGAACTAAGTGTTTTCTTGAGCAAAAACACATGTTTATACTGTAAATGAGCCTTTGGAGCTGCTGGAGCTGAATTAAAAAAAATGTTCATGTTTGAACTTCCATGAGACAAGTAAAATGCATTTGGGCTAGTTGGAGAAGGTGGAGGATGCCATGGCATTCCCTCAGTTCAGAGGGAATTTGCAGGAAAGGATAAATGGTACATCCTGCAGAAGGCAAACCCTGCCCACCAAAATACCACACTGGAAAGGCATTTCACACAAGCAGTTTGGTCTACTATGGACACTGAAGGAGCTATAAACAAAATTACTTCCGCAGTTAATTAGCCTTCAGTTGGTTGACCCAAGATCCTCACCTAAAGAAATAAAATCAAATTAAAGATACAGAGATGAGCTCAAATCACAAGAGAAAGAATAAATTTCACTCAATGCTGAAAGGGCTCTGTGAAACAAAAACCTCAAACCCAACATTCCTCTTCAAAATATCTAACTACTATAGCCTGATTTTCATCAAGTGATCACATTATGTTGATTAATCACTGCAGGAAATGAGTACCTCAATTCAGGTTTTATGCAGACCAGCAAGAGGGTGCAAGGAAGTCTGCATTGTATATTGCTACTATACCTTTCAAGTTTTTATGACTCTCAAGAGAAATAAGGCATTCATAATGTGGGGGGAAAATAAAAATCATAGAGAGCACCATAAATCTAGGGGACTAACTTGTGGAAATCACATCCTTAAACTGACATAGCTGTGATTAACTGGCAATGGCTTTTACAGTTAGAAAAGTTTTTGGATATAGCTTTTTGCCCAGAGAAAGTTTCTGGTGGGGAGGAAAAAAAAAAAAAAAAAAGAAAAGAAAAAAAAGAGCAAGTACAAGTATTTAATCAAATCCTTTTTTTGGGACTGGTGGGATGGAAAATACTGAACAACAAGCCTTGCACATCAAGAAGCTTTTTTATGAATCTGTTCTGATCAGAGAGAATTAATTTTCCAGTAGATGTTTGCTCACGTTTTTTATAAAACCACCCACAGGATTCAGTAGTCTCTGTTTAGCAGAGCACTGAAATAAATTGTTGTTCATAACTAGTTCTACTTGCTCAGCTTTCTTAGCAAGTGTAGACAATCTCTGTGTATACAAAAAAATGGTGCCCTCTTTCTTTTATTCAAAAACCTATTTGGCAATCAAAATACCAAAATTCAAAAGAATACATGCATATTTATAT
>VWZV01009251.1:0-14289 GCA_013397155.1 Irena cyanogastra | reverse complement strand
TAGAGGCCTGAATGCTGTGAAATCACTTGTACTTACTCATGATGTAGGAATAATGCTACAAATCAAAATAATAGTATCCTTCATCCATTTTGCATTTGCTTTTGTCACAGGAAACTGTACAAAGTGAAAAGCAAGCACAGTAGTGCCCAAAGAAATGCAATCTTTCCCCAAAGATTACCTTTTTCACTTCAGAGCAAAAATCTTGATCCAGACAAACAGATCAAGTCTGACCAGGATGGCTGTGCCTATACAAGCAAAATGAACAGGCCCAAGAACATTGATGGGCATGAAAGGCAACTGTCCAACTCACAAAACTGCTAGAGTGACCTCTTGCACTATTTTACCCTACACGAACCCACACACAATTTCCAGTCAGCAGGGACCATGAACCACATCTTTATTGTACCTTTGTTTCTTTCTTTGCATTCATGCATAGTAGAGTTGGCAGGAATATATATGAGTAGAGATTCACAGAGCAGATAATGTAAAGGAACAGTTTACACAAAGTAACATAATTTACAGACAACAGAATTTGATCAGAATAGTCAGATTTTTTAGCTTTATCCAATGGGTCAATGATACCCTAAAAGACAAAACCAAAATCAGTCCTCATTGGGACCAATTTATAAATTGTTGCACTACACCAAGCATCTGTGGCCCAGGCCACTGAGACACCACTTACAAAAACAAAAGTAAAAGTTTCGTAATAAATCTCATGCACACATACCATCAAGTCTTTCAATCCCCTTAAGAAAAGATTTGTTCAAGTAAAAAACTCAAGACTTGAGGTTTACAAACATAAAAAAAAACTCCATGGAAAGGAAGCAAATGCCTATGGTAGCTTACTGATGAAAAAACCCATTTCAAACCAATCTATGGAAATTTTTCAAGCAGATTAATTTAGGAGATCAGTAACACTCTTTAAAGTAATTAAGACCCCAGTAAGCTTTCCTCATAAAAACACAGGAAAAGAAGAATCTGTGAAGGAGAGACCAGCAGCTCAATCTGAAACCTGTTTAAAGACAGAGCCAGAAGTACAGGTAGGGAGTATTTTGAACTTACACTGCCAAATTTGCTTAGATGAAAGAAAATTATGACAGGAAATAATGTTTATAAAACTCTAGTTTTTAACAGCATCCTTTTTGGCATACTTATATGGCCATTCTTGTTCTCATGTGTAAGTTAATAGTTTGTACACATGCTCTTCGTATCGAAGGACTGCAATTTCAATACTTTTACTATTCATGGCTGCATTTTTTTGCATTTTAACTAAATATACTCAGTATTGTACTTTAAAGCTCATATCTGATACTTTTCTAAAGGCTAGCTCTGTGAGCAATAAGAACAACAAATAAGTGATCTGCAATGAATTGGAAGTTCAGCTCACATTAACATATATATGCAGAATATGAAGTCATTGAACAACATAACAAACAGTAAAATCATCTCCCCAACAAGTCCTCCAATTTTTTGGTAACTTTTTGGTAGTGGAAAAGACCATTGGAGACTTAAAAAACAAAGAGATCTTAACAAAAAAGATAAATGAACTCTCAGAGAGACAGAAGTGCCACCTCTCAGGTTTATCAAGGTGTTTAGCAACCACCCAAAAATGTTTGTAACCAGGGCATAAAATGGACTGAATGTTATTGGTACTGTCAAGAGATGCAGCTGAAAAAAACAAGCTGCAAAGTTCCAAAGCGCAAAGTATCAGCCGGAACCTGAAGTGAGAGCGGTGCTACAAGATCTTGAGATTTTTGATATTCATGTACTACTGATTAGAATGGCAAGCATGAAATCAAAGTTTGTGTAAGACAATAAAAAGCCAAAGAGTGGAATAATACAATTTCACATATATGGAATACTGCATGAAGCACAACATGCCAGCTACATACACAGAGGAGGAGTGACTGAATTCCCCACAGGCAAAAATTTAAAAGCCTCTACCAAAACCCGTCATTGACAAAAAGTCAGCAAGTCAGATCTACCAAAACCTATCACATTAGGATAGTTAAAACCTGTCTGTAATACACTTCATTTGTCAGAAGTGTTGTAGACAGTGATATTGTGATCCTTAGTTTTGAGTCAAAAGTTCTGTTTCAACTTACGTTCCTACAAATATATGCAAAATTTTAAATATATACTTACATATTTTCATCTATATACATTCAAATTACATTTTTATACCTATTCCAATTAGTTTAGCCTCTGACTCCTCTCATCTTTGAACCTCTTCATACTGAATTAACCTTGCTAGATGGTTGTGAACAGAAATACACCCAAACTCCAAGCTATTGTCTAGGAGAGATGGAAAGATCAGGAGATATTAGGGGTTTTTTTTAAACAATTAGCAAACTTGTTTGCTCAGCAGCTCATGGGAAGAACAGTCTGATCAGACTTGAAAACCAGCAAGGACAGTATCAGCCACCTATTCCCTTTCTGTAATATGTTACCTGTACAGACTCCATTAGAATATGTATAAAATATACGACTGGCTCCAAGGAACTGTCACTTAATTGAGACATTCCTCATTCTGCCTGAGATCTCTAAGAAAGTTGCTAACTACTGCTGTAAGTAAACCTGCTGCATGCAAGTACTGTGGGACACTGCCCCAGACATGCTACTAGACTGAACTATCCAGCTAGAGGACAGCAGGTTGAAGAAAACTACTTCTTTTTCCTTCTCATTTCTCTCGAACAATGGAAAGCTTTCTCTTTAAAAGTTACAAATTAGAATTGCTTTGCTGATGATAAGCTCTGGCTTTTGTTGAGCAAACCATAAGCCAGGAGTTCCTGTATTTTGTTCCAGACACAATCCCTGGAGACTTGTGCTGTTCTTGCTTCTGCAGCAGTCACTGTTCCTGCTGCTAGTGTAATTTCCACAGCTTCAGCATCTTGCAAAATGCCAGTTTTCTGGAACTGGCTGCAATCCAATAGCTGGCACCTTGCACATGGGTTTGCTACAACAGTGCTGATGCTAAAAGAGTCTTATGCCCTTTTCAGAGGCTTCAATTTCTGTGTGTTGAATTACACTTCTCTCCCTTAACTGTGAATAGAAAATGTTTGCAACATTTAAGAAAATCAGTCTGAGGGATCTACAATGTTTTCTAATAAAAATACCAATTTAATATTTTTTTCCAAGTGCTGTTCTTTTCTTGCATCTGTTTTGACACTAGGTTTTTGCAAGGCATTGAGCCCTTTGCTCCATTCCTTAAGTTTTCTTCTCTTAAAGTGTTTGCACTGTGCTGAGAGCTGGGGCACAGCAAAGTTGTGCCCCTCAGCTACCACTGGCTTCATTCATTTGATGCAGCTCTATTTAAGTTGCCTCACAGCATTTCAGGAGGACAAATCCCTCTTGGAGGGAGCCAAGGTTGTGACCCCTGTGCAAAATTACTTGCTCCAATCCGCACTGCACACTAATTCCAAAAAAGATAAGTTGGTCAAGTGTGCAAACACGGCTTAATAAAAAGAGTATGTCCTTTTTTGCAATGGTGATATTTTCTCAAAAGATACTCTGCTCTTCCTCCTATTAAAAATGCAATGTGTGCATTTGAAAATAACTCTTATCAATTGCAATAATTTTTTTACTGCTGTCAATTACTGTTTGGATTACTAATCTCTCAGGTCCCACATGGAACTGTTCAACAGGTGAATACAACGTACCAAAGACCTTCTCAACAGAAAACTTAGTCTTGCTACATATTGAGAGAACTTCTGACGTAGCCACTTGGAAATGAAGTAAGTTAAACCAAAGCAAATAGAAGTTCTGTCCCTCCTGATTTCTGTGGGTACCAATTCTACAGAGGTCTGAGACTTCCTCACTGATTCGGCTCTTCTTTTGTGAGTTTGGAAGTTACTGTTTCCAAATTTAAGATCCCCAAAATTTGGAATATCTCTTCCATTACAGAATTCAAGATCCAGCCTCTACACTTAAATTGAAGGCAAATTATCAGTCATTTAGAGTAGCAATGACATATCTTTTTGTCTCTCTGATAGTCATATTTGTGTAATACGCTTCACAGCAGTCAAAATAATAGTAAGTACGACTTTGACTCTTTCAATCCAAAATCTGCAATCACAAAAAAATAAATTTAACAAACAAAAGGTAAAACATTCCAAAGTTGCAAGTTACATCCACCCATATAATTAAAATGAGCTCACAGGTAGTGAAAAAACCAGTACACTCACTGAATTAATAACCAGTCCTGCGAACGTCTGCATATTTTATGAGTTGCAGATGTATATTTATACTTTAAACACAGCCACATTAAAGTATGACACAGTTTGTCATATATTTGCTGTGTTTTCATGACAAAAACAGCTCTACACAAAAACAGAGAACTTCTTTAAAAGCAATTATAAAAAGCATCTTGAGACATCTTTATGCATTTTATGATACTGTACATGCAAAATAATGCTTTTATTACAGTTGGGTAACCCATTCAGATAAACAGAGCAAGAAAAGCTGGTTTTACTGTTCATCTAAGTGTTTTTAAAAAGATCACTGCAAAAAAATTTTACTTCAAAAACATGTGTAAAAGCATGACATAACTTTTAGATGTCATTGAGATTAGCAAAACTCAAGAAACTGCTTCAGATGCAGTTTAATTCTTAGATGGCTGTTTTAACTTCGAACAGAGTTCTCAAAATAGTGCCCAAATGCCCAGTGCTTGTTGAACAAATTCTGATTTATTGAAGGTAAACATTTACATTGGCTACAATGCTATAGCTGTTACAAAGCTGAATAAAAGAGGCTTAAATAGCAATAGAAAGCAAGTGCAGTAAAAAGTGAATAGAGAAAATATTTGGCCTTAGTGATCTTCTGGCAGTATTTACATTATCTCCATTTTGTTAAATATTTGAGTAACTCTAAGGCACCATAGGCTAAATAGCAGGCTGCAGTATGATTTTGTGCACAGAATGTAATAAATTTATTTGGAGAAAAAAAGGCTATAGAGTTAAAAGAAACATTGGCATATTTTATGTTTACATAAAGGAGTGGCTTTTTGTTAAAGTTCAAAGATACAATATATACTGGGTAAGTTCAAAAATTATTTTTAGAACATTAAATTAAATGTCTATGCACAAGGAATATTTTTACTGACTTTTTGATAAATGTTTAATGCAATCTTCTCAACAGCTTTTTAACACAGTAGATATGTTCATCTAGAAACTAATTTCTTTTTCCCTTTACAAAAGCCTTATGCCTAGTGCATATACAAAATCCCAATGCCAAGTGTAATGGGCAGTAATTTACATCATAGCTATTATGTGGCAGACTGAAACTTAGCAGGAGCATGCAATCAAAATGCTATGGAACAGCAGTTCAAGCTGTCTTATTCCTTCGGCTCTTGTCAGTAGCTGTTGCTGCAGCCAGTGAGCAGGAGTACAACACTGACATACCAGGACAGACAGAGGAGGTCCGTGCTTTCAGACCTGCTTCCAAACACAAATTGGGAAATTCTAACTCCTGGCAACATCCTTGCGCATTTCACAGAACGATGCACACAGAATGATGCTCTGCTTGGAGCATATTTTCCCATTTTTATTTATCCCCTTTTATTTATCCCCTTTTATTTATCCCCTTCTGAAGCACGTGTCACTCCACTCCTGAGTGGAATTTATTTAAGGAATAAATTCATCTGACTGGACTCAAGATCCTTTCTGAACAACTTCCGGTGCTTCACAGAATCGTAACTGGTCTACAAGCAACAGACCTTGCTCGGTTTACTCAACAGGCTCATCCTTCACCTTGATGTGGTGTTTGTAATGAAGAAATTGCACGGACACCAGATTAACACCTGAATTTTGCAAATAAAACATCCCAGAATGCTGTGTGCCACAGGAGAGAAGAGAATGAGTGGCTAGGGCCATTCTAGCTGCAGCAGCACTGCCAGCAGAGTGCTGCATGTGGTGAGTCATGGCTCACATTCTTTGTATCTCACTTTCATTTCCCAAAGCCAAGAAAAAAAAACCAACAACTATCTAAATTAATGTAATTGTTAAGTAACTAGATATTACTTCTGCATTTGCTGTGGGTTTGGGTTTTTTAGTATCTCCCTCTAAACCATAAATCTCTTAATACACTTGTTCCCTTCTGGCATTTTTTTTCTACTTTTTTTTTCTACTTTTATCCTTGTAGGAGTTATTCTAATTGCTTTCACAGTAGTAAGTGATTTGTAAGTAAAGTTTAACTGATCTACACACTAACTTTTAATCTGGAGTGACTCCATATTTATAGTAACAAAAGGACAATCCTAACATAATTAATCAGATGCATTTTTAGTACCAACAGCTGTTATGTTAAAATCATTCAGCTTCATTAAGAGTTTTTTCAAGGGCTGTAGAGCAAAAAATTTAAGCCTAAAAAATTCCAGTGTCATTGACTAGTTTCTGTAAAACATTAACAAAAATATTACATAACCTGGCCACTTTATGGTAAGTAATAGGAAGCCAAAGATTTGGGTTATCAAAACAGTGTAGCACTGTTGAAGAAAACAGGGCCATGTTGATTTGTATCATAGAAGAAGATACATCAAATTGCTTAATTTAGCCCTTACATGCTAAATGCTTGCTTGAATCTCAAGGAAGATTTAAAAGCATCTTTCTGGATTCCTTTCACCATGTTTAGGATACTCAGCAGTATAAATACGGCAATTCATAATTAGGGTGCAACATTAAAGGACTAACACAATTTTTCTGTCAAACTTTTCCACCATGGGGAGGGCTTGTATTTTGTTGTAGGATGTAGCAAGAAGCTATAAAGTTATTTACCAAGAACTCCCTTGGTTGCTCCATACTGGGTGTGGTGACAGCAATGACTTCATGGAAATTTCTACCAATAGAGATGGCAGAGCCTGAGGCTCTACTTTAAATCTGCATTGATTAAAAACCATCATTGGAAAGCCTGCATCTTTTACAGCAGGAGTTGCAAAGATTGGTCCATCACTAATATGTGAGCATGGTAACAGAGGAAGGAAAATGCAAGGGTTTTGGGCCTAACACAGGGTCTTGCTCAAATGACCCTGGGATCTTTATTTTTCATCCCCTGGAATCCATGTTAATGTAAGTTATTTGGAAGTGTTTGGTAACATACAACTTCCACCTTTGCATAAAACCCCAGAGGACAAATCCTTCCAAGAAAATCTTATCCTCAGGCTTTTTCATTCCAGTTCTTGGTGATAGAAGTCTTTGTTTCAGCTTTGACATTTCCTATATAAGGAACAAATGAACATCCCTTCTTCCCCTCATTTTTTGAAAACAATGAGAATTAACACTTTGTTAAATGATCTGAGGATGCAAATTCACCTGCAAAAAATACAAAGCCTTGGAAGTTTCTGATTAATATACTGGCTAAAGAAAAACGTGACTGAGTTTCTGGTCAGAGAATTTTGTTCTAGTTCAATTGCTGTTTATGTGTGACACCGGACTTGTGTCTCTTTCAAGTGGCTCTGTTGCCCGAGCATGGTGCTGCACCACTCTGCCATGGGCTGTGTATCCCCATGCCACAGTTTGGTTCAGCCAGTCTCTGTTTCTGCCATGCACCACGTGGGACCTGAGCTGCTAACGCCATCTTGTCCCTTCAGAACTACTTTTCTCCCCGAAAGGTTTTGACCTCTTCCACTGTTTTTTAACCCCTGTGCTTGTCACATATTACCTTTTACTCTTGTTCACCATCCTTCTGCCCCGCTTAAGTCAGCCACATCAGTGCTCCCTGAGACATGCACAACATCAAGGCCTCCAAACAGCTTGGAGTCCTGCTTTCCCCCACACTGTCCCTTACTGTTGCTCATTCATTTAAAACAAACCTCTGAGCAGTCTTAAAATTTGGCAGCGATGTATTTTTCTCTTCCCTTTCCTGGTGTCATACTTATGATGGCACCATGCATGACCAGTATCAAGACCCCACAATGCAAACAGAGGTCATCTCATTAGCTACATTTCAGATTCCATTCTTCAAGGGTTTCATTTCTGACCCTGCAATAAGCTTGAGGGGACAGGGAAGATAACTGTTTACTTGGCCTCTCCAGTTCACTCATGGTTATCTCTCTTTTCTCCTCTTTTTTTTTTTTTTTGAAAGAGGAATCCCAGAGTGGTGGACTATCAGCCCAGCAGATAATCATAGAACATCTTTGGACTTGCTTCCCGGTTTCTTTTTGTTAGGCAAAAGAGAGTGATTCAGACACATATGACAAGACAATTACAGAGTCATGCCAGGATTTCAGCTCCACTTCTGAATTATGTTGACTTTTTGCAGTCACACAACCTATGGCAGTCCTTATGCAGACAGACAAATTTCAGGAAACCTCTTTGTTTCAGGAAGTTAACCTATGTCCCAACATGAAACACAGTAATTAGAGTAGTGCTTCTCTAGTTTAGACGCCCACCAAATGAGGGTGCAAACCAATAGAACTAACAGCAAAATGGGGATATGCAAACAGAATTTGCTTTACAAGTCTGGATATGGACCCAGAAAAATTAACACTAAAGCAAATAAGTGTAGAATATTAAAATACATCCCAGGTATATGCTCCTAGGCCAAATACCACTATTAAATTGTAGGGCACTTCAACTGCAGCAAGTAATACAGGAGCGTAGCATGAAGTAGAAAGAAGGAATCATCCATTACAGCATATCTAATTCAGTTTTGTTTAAAAGAAACAAACACACCTGCGCTCTGTTGTGCTGTTATTTGGTGCTTTAGTATCTTTATTATGAAAGTAACATAAGAGAGGTTTCAGTCTATTTTTGCTTTCTGAGGTGGCTTGTAGTAGTTGCACAGATGGGTAAGTTCAACTGCTCTCCATATTCAAGGGTGTGATTGATGCTTCAGGATAGCCACCATGAGGGCTGCCAAGGGCATTCACCAGGGCACAGGGTATGCTTTTTGTCTTGGAGACTGGACCCTTCTCTATCTGTGTTGCCATCCTACTCACTTGGAAAAAACAGTTAATTTAAAAGACAGATATATTTAAATTGATTTCTTATAGCTTAGAAATTAACTAATAAAACTATTTTACCAAGACAAAATCAGTAGAATTTTGCATTTGTATATATTTGCTGATGCACCAACAATCAACCCAACCATGTAAAAGCCTTAACTCAGAACATACTTTAAAAATGTGGATAAATTTCATCACAGAGCAGTTTCACTGAAGTTAAGATGCAAACATTAAAAAATCTTGTTGATCTAATGAAATTGTAAAATCTAGTATATAAAAATGAAAATTCTAAAAAGAAAATTAACAGCTTTAGGTTTTCCAGGTATTTCCTGGGCTTGTATAATTAAAAAATGCAACTGAGCTGCTTAATGAGTAGGACAGTGTTCCAGAGAAGATAAAGAAAGCTGAACATATACCATCACATTCATTTTGCTTTGTTGTAGTCAGTAAATAAAAAATGCATTGTTGTTTTCACCTTTGAGTCTAAATGCTAACTGCATTTGTGTAAAATAAAAAGAATCAAAGATAGCTGCAGGTAACCAATCTCCTCAGTTTTACATATTCCAGGCAACCTTTTATTGTGTTTTAATACGAGAATATTTTACTTATTGCAAAGTATCCTGCATAACACAGGTGCTCCGCTATAAAATCTTCTCTCTTACTTGTAATTCAGTCATTCTAAATTTAAAATACCAGTATACAGTACTAAAACTTCCAATTGAAGTTTAGTATAAAAATATCAGCACAAAAGTCCTTTTTAATGTCTGTTTATTGTGAGCAACCCAAATGCCTGTTTAATTATTAATTGTTTTAGTATAATAATAGACTTTGCACCCCTACAGTTGCTAATTGATACCATCTCAGGTATTTTGATGAGATACGAAATACTAAGTAAGAAAACAGTAAGTATTCAAATGGTTAATTTGCTTAGTGTAGTAATAATAAATTAGTTTTTTGCATCTTCTTCAGTTCAAAATCCAGCTTTGAGACTGAGGAAGGCTTCACATCAATTAAATAAGAGTGGTCCTTTTAACCAGTAGCAGTTTGATTGCCAATGACTCGAAGAATCTCTTTATGAATGTTTGGTTCCTGTGTATTTATACTTGTATCACCCACTTGACCATCTTCATAACTAAAAAAAAAAGTACAGAAAATAGTATCATATTAGTGTTTTATTAATCTACGTAAAAACATGAAAAAACTCTTGTTCTCTAAGTGCTTATTCCATATGTTAACATGTTTCTGCTGAAGTGCTCTGCTGTGCTTCATCTTTATATGCAGATCCTAAACTCTAGAGAGTGGGAGGTGGTAAGGCTGCCATTGTCACTGAAAACCTGAGGCTGAATTAGCCACGAGTATCCATAGGGGAAAAGTGTTAGGTGAAAGGGGGAAATGCTCACAGCACAGACAGGAAGCCTTTAATGAATTCCTCAGCTTAAATACACACAGCCAAACAGAAATTATGTTTCACAATACATGGGCAGGCTTACTATAACATGAAGTAATGCCATTGAATAGGAAAAGTCATGAACTCTCTGTTCATTTGTACTAAAGATATCTACTAAACCTTTGACACTAGCATACATTTCTAGCACAAGTACAGTAAAAAAATAAAAGAATGAAGGAATACTGAACAAAATTAGGAAGAAATGTCTTTTATCTACTTTAATTACAACTATTGGAGGGAACAAAAGTAAAAGATCTAGTATGAAGCTGAATGTTAAGAGAAGCTTTGTACTCACACAAAGAAAAATCTTGTACACACGTGATCCGTGTTGGGAACTACCCATATCTCCCCATGTTTGTGCAGATCAGGTGAGGTTATCACTATCAGAAAAAGAACAAATTTCATAGTGATGAAAACATGCCTGGAAAACACCACTCTAAAAGACTTTGGGTTTTATACATATTAAATAGTCTTTTGGGAATGTGCAGCTTTCCTCTACATGTCTATGCTTCAGTGCAGATTTTGAGTTGGCTGCTAGTACAAAAAAAGAGGTTAACTTGATTCTTGTTTCCAAAATATACTTTTCCAAAAACACAGATATTTGATGTATGGGATCATGTTGTTAAATGGAATGAAAGCTTAAAATTGCATTTATTAAAAACTGAATTTAAAAAGCCATAGGGCTATTAAAGAGGGCCTGAGACATCTAATCAGCACTTGGAACAGATATTTGTGTTTAGTGATGGCTGATCCAAAACCAAGATGCATAACACAAAGCCTGAAACTGCTATATGTGGGATGTGCAATACTACCAAATATTTAAAACAAGTAGCAATTATGACTCAAGAGGTTCAAAAAGCTTGCCAAAACTTACTCTATGTATTTTATCATAGGTTGTTTACCAGCAGAATGAGGACAACACAGGAAAGAAAGCTTTTTATTGCTAACTAGAAGCTATACCACCAATCTACATTTGAAGATATCTAAATGCATTTGAAGAGCGTCCTTCTGGGCAAGTTGTAGCGTGTGGGTTGCACAGGTTCATGGTGTGCTGGGTGAAGAACTGGCCGAGGGACTGAACCCACAGGGCTGTAGTGAGTGGGGCAACAACTGCCAGCGGTGCTCCTCAGGCAGGGCTCCGATCCAGGCCTGCTCTGTTCTGTGTATTTATCCACCATCTGGAGGCAGCAGGTGAGTGCACCAGCAGCCCTTTGCTGATGGTCCAGACTGGGAGCTGCTGTGGATTCTTTTGAGGGACAAGAGGCCTTGCAGAGGGATCTAGATAGATTGGAGCACTGAGCAGTCATAAATGGGGTGAAATTTGACAAGTCCAAATGCTGACTTCAGCACCCAGGAAGGAGTCACAGCGGGCACAGGGATGAAGTGGGAGAGGGGTGGCTGGACAGGGAGAGGTGGGGCTGGCTGGCGCTGGGCTCGGTGTGGCTCAGCAGTGCCCGGGCAGCAGCGCCCGAGGACAAAGCCCATGCCAGAGCACCGAGCACGGCACACCCGGCCCAGGGAGGGGCCGGCCCCACTGGGCCCAGCCTTGGGGCGGCCTCATCTGGGGCCCTGCTGGGCCCTGCCGGTGGAGAAGCATGGGAAGGTCCCTCAGAGTGTCCTGCGGAGGGAAACAGATGGTGGGAGGGCTGGAAAACATCTCCTGAAGACTGATGAAGGAATTTGGTTGGTCTAGTTTGGAGAAAGGAGGTGAGGGGTGACCTCAGCACTCTCTGCAGCTTCCTGAGGAGGGGAAGGGCACAGGGAGGTGCTGAGCACCTCTCCCTGGCATGCAGCGTCAGGATGTGTGGGAATGATTCAAAGCTGTGCTGGAGGAGGTTTAGACTGGACATTTCAAAGCATTTCTTTACTGAGAGGGTGGTATCCTGGGTTAGGCTGGGGTAGAGTTAATTTTCTTCCCAGTGACTGGCAAGGGGCAGTTTTTTGATTTGTGCTGAACGCAGTGTTTATAGTATAGAGATGTTTTTGTTATTGCTGAACAGGGCTCACACAGAGCCAGCCAAGGCCTTTTCTGATTCTCATGTTGCCACGCTCCAAGAAAGCTGGGGATTCATGTGAGGCTGGGAGGAGACACAGCCAGGACAGGTAACCCCAACTGACCAAAGGGATATTCCAGACTACGTGATATCATGCTCAGTATATAAAGTGAGAGAAAGAAGGAAGAAAGGGGAGTGATGGCGTTGGTCTTCCCAAGTAATATCTACATGTGATGGGGCCAGGCTCTCCTGGAGATGGCTGAACAGCTGCCTGCCTGTGGGAAGCAGTGAATTAACTTCTTGTTTTGCTTTCTTGCATGCAGGGCTTTTGCTCTCCCTATTAACCTGTTTTATCTCAACCCATGAGCTTTTGGGCTTCTACTTTTCGGATTCTTTCCCCAGCCCTGCTGGGGGAAAGTGAGTGAGTGGCTGTGTGGGGCTTGGCTGCTGGCTGGGGTGGAACCATAACAGCTAGTCAAACTCTGGCTTCCTACAGAGTGGTTGGTGTGCCTAACCTGTCAGTGTTTGAGGCATTTAAACAATGCTCTCAATGACATGCCTTAATGTTTGGGCAGCCCTGAACTGGTCAGGATTGGGCTTGCGTGACAGTTGTAGGTCCCTTACAGCTGAAATAGCCTAAAATAGGTTTATTTTATTCTAACATTAACGTAATGGCATGCATATTCAATTTTGATACTATTTCTTTCATGAATTGCAATTTTTAATGAACATTTTTTGTAATTAATTTTACATAAAATCTTCATTAATCATCTCCACTAAACCACCTTCTTACACAGAGAAATGAAGTGAATATGAAAGCTGCAAAATATATTTTACCAAATATTTAAAATTCACTCTTATAAAATTGGTAATCCATTAATAAGTACAAGCAAAGAACAACATGGATAAAAAAGCCCTCATGAAAGACGTAATTTATATTTAAAAATTCAGGCATTAAAGGCCAAGTAATTAATTTTGTTCATTATGGAAGTTTTAGAACAAAATTCCTGTATTTTTCTGCACAGTTCAAATTGCATCCTTACTTATGTGCAACTGAAAGATTCCTTTTTGAAATAATACATTTTCCACATTCTGCCTTAATTCTCACTTTTAAAAACAAACAAATGCTCCAAATGGTGGGCAAATTGGGTTAACACGATTTCTAAGACTAGCTCCTAACTACACGTGCACTTCTTACTCAAATGTCACAATTTGTTCTTAAAACCTGCTGAGGTTTTACTAGTTATTAATAGCAATTCTTTCAAGAATTATTGTACTCAAGCATTAGATTTTAACTTCCCAAAATTTCTGAAGCAAACAAAGAGAACATACTGGTTGCCAGATGATCAGCATGCTTGTTTGAACAGTGAAAAATTATTTGGAAATTCTATATGAAAGGTGTTTTTTTCCTGACTTCTATGTGTTGAAAGCATTTGTCAAGAGCTAGCAAGAAGTCAGTGCTTCAAATAACAGGCATGACTTTGGTTTTCTTGATGGCTTCGGAAGAGGATCACATTTGAAACACAGACCAGATGACCAGTCACTACATGTATATGATATTCCATGATAATTCAGCATTTGCTACAGGCTCTGTTCAAAGAGGGGAAATGTTCTTACTGATGCATAAAGGCCAGCTGTTGAGCAGGTACTCCTACACCTACCAGTATTTTCTTCCCTAAACAACCAACTAAAGCTCCCACTGACTTGCACCCTGTAACCTGTGCATCCTGTGGCCATGACTGAAACAGGTTCACAAGGACTTTCAGCTTACCTTCACATAAGGCTATGCATTTTAAGTTACGGCTTTGCAAAAATTGTGACTGCTGTCCTTTCTTCTGTGACTGAGATGTAAAAAAGTGAGAAAATAGAATTAGTGCAGCAAAACAAACATAGACAAAAGCAACAAAGGA
>VWZV01009244.1:237598-247709 GCA_013397155.1 Irena cyanogastra | reverse complement strand
GGAGCATCCCTCCCAGCACACACAGTGATGGCACTGCAGGAGCATCCCTCCCAGCACACACAGTGATGGCACTGCAGGAGCATCCCTCCCAGCACACACAGTGATGGCACTGCAGGAGCATCCCTCCCAGCACACACAGTGATGGCACTGCAGGAGCATCCCTCCCAGCACACACAGTGATGGCACTGCAGGAGCATCCCTCCCAGCACACACAGTGATGGCACTGCAGGAGCATCCCTCCCAGCACACACAGTGATGGCACTGCAGGAGCATCCCTCCCAGCACACACAGTGATGGCACTGCAGGAGCATCCCTCCCAGCACACACAGTGATGGCACTGCAGGAGCATCCCTCCCAGCACACACAGTGATGGCACTGCAGGAGCATCCCTCCCAGCACACACAGTGATGGCACTGCAGGAGCATCCCTCCCAGCACACACAGTGATGGCACTGCAGGAGCATCCCTCCCAGCACACACAGTGATGGCACTGCAGGAGCATCCCTCCCAGCACACACAGTGATGGCACTGCAGGAGCATCCCTCCCAGCACACACAGTGATGGCACTGCAGGAGCATCCCTCCCAGCACACACAGTGATGGCACTGCAGGAGCATCCCTCCCAGCACACACAGTGATGGCACTGCAGGAGCATCCCTCCCAGCACACACAGTGATGGCACTGCAGGAGCATCCCTCCCAGCACACACAGTGATGGCACTGCAGGAGCATCCCTCCCAGCACACACAGTGATGGCACTGCAGGAGCATCCCTCCCAGCACACACAGTGATGGCACTGCAGGAGCATCCCTCCCAGCACACACAGTGATGGCACTGCAGGAGCATCCCTCCCAGCACACACAGTGATGGCACTGCAGGAGCATCCCTCCCAGCACACACAGTGATGGCACTGCAGGAGCATCCCTCCCAGCACACACAGTGATGGCACTGCAGGAGCATCCCTCCCAGCACACACAGTGATGGCACTGCAGGAGCATCCCTCCCAGCACACACAGTGATGGCACTGCAGGAGCATCCCTCCCAGCACACACAGTGATGGCACTGCAGGAGCATCCCTCCCAGCACACACAGTGATGGCACTGCTGGAGCATCCCTCCCAGCACACACAGTGATGGCACTGCAGGAGCATCCCTCCCAGCACACACAGTGATAGCACTGCTGGAGCATCTCTCCCAGCACACACGGTGATGGCACTGCAGGAGCATCCCCCTCAGTGGGCACAGCACGGCCGTCGCTTCCCCCACCGCCGCCCGGCGGCCCCAGGCAGCAAACACTGCGTGCATTTAGCGAGGCAGGGCCGGACAGTGGGGTGTTTCATCAACCCGGCAGCGATAACACTCGGCTTTTGTCCCTCCCGGATAAAGGGGGTTTGTGAGCACTGGCTTTCCAGCCCAAACTGGCACCTGTCGCCAACTTACCCCGCTCGTCCCCCCCGCGAGTTCTGCGCCAGCGCTGGGGACCAGGCAGCAGCAAGAGCTCCAGCTCAGACACAACTTGCTGGGAAGTTTCAGATTTCCAGGTCCACCAAAATCTTGTCGAAGAGCCATAGTCTCAAGCTCTGCTCTTGCTAATATTAAAAACATTCCATAAACCTAAGGAAATCAGGGCTTTCCCCCTCATTTTAGCTTCTACCTAAACCTCCTGGTGTGCTCCACCTCCCCATGCACACCACAGAATTGCTGCCCAGGCTTTACGTGCTGCTGGTGACCTGGCACACAAGACGGTGCTGCCTTCTTCCATTCCCATCACGGCAGCAAAAACCACTCCCCCATGTACCAAAATCAGTCTGCTGAGGGAACAGGACTGTGACATATGTAGGAATACGTTAAAAGCAGAGCTTAGAGATCATCCCTGGTGTTAGTTAATGCTGCCCACAGTAAATAAGGCCAGTGGCTGAGCTGAGTGGCTCCCTGCTGTGGACACAGGAGCAGGCAGGACAGTGCCAGCCAGGGAATTTCTGCTTTCCCTGCTTTGCTCATGAATTTTCTTCCATTGTCACACATCTGCCTCCTGTAAAATCAACTGCAGGATGATAAGGCCTCCCCCTTGGATAAAAGGATACTGCATTGATGTGTCCAAGCAGGATGGAATGCCAGTGCTGTTGGATGGGATGGGATGGGATGGGATGGGATGGGATGGGATGGGATGGGATGGGATGGGATGGGATGGGATGGGATGGGATGGGATGGCAGAAGCAAGGCTCTTCCCACCAGGATGGCAATAGTCCTGCCAGATCCCAGACTGGAGCTGCAGCCTCATAAGGAGTTTTGTTCCTCTGAATACATACCCACAAAGTGATTCCCAGAGATAGCAACTGAGTCAACCCAGCCCTTGGCTCTGAAGGATCTACAGTGAGGAAAACCATGGCACAACGCTACGGTTCATGCTGCCCTTTAAACCCAGCACTTTCCAGATAAATAACCCAGCGCTGATCGTGTTTTCTAAATGAATGTGCTCAAGCATGTCATTACAATGAATGCAGGAAACGCTTTGATCTAAAAAAATTAAGTTGGCTCAATACATCTAAAGTAGCAGCTTAACAAGCTTTAAAACAAAACAATTAAAAGAGGTCTGTGGTGTCTTTGTAACACAATGTGACTTCGTGGGAGCATCAGAGCCCACTGTGGTATCTGTATCAATGGGAAACGCCTCAAACCATGGAGCACATCCAGGGAGAAAATACCTCATAATGGGATTTTTAATGATGACCCCTCAAGTGCTCTGCTTTCCCAGGAGCAAAGACAAGCGTTGACCCACTGGAAGCATCTGGATGACCAGCACAGGGCCCAGCCAACCCTTCCCCATGGCAGAGGCTGGACCTCCACACAGTGAAGTCCAGCTAACTCAGGTCTTCACTGCAGCACCACAGTCTCCGGGTGGAGCTGCTCTCAATTCGCCCTGCAGTGACTGAGATCCAAACCTGTTTTTCTCCTGGGAAGTCCCTGGCAGCACAGAGACACACAGCCTGCCCAGAAACCTCAGCAGCCATCCTCAGGAATGAACACAGGGAACACGTCAATAATTTCAAAAGCTCCATAAACTCTAAGAGAAATGGAGAAGATGAGAGGAATGGAGACTCTGAAAGCAGAAAGAGGAACAGATGGCTTTTATGGAGCAAGAAATACAATAGGAAAAAATGGAGCAGCAGAGCTCTCTTTGAAGGTGTGAAACGTCAGTAGGGAAGCCTGGAGAAAGCCAAGGCCCAGGAGCTGGGAGCTCAGTGCAGGGCACTGCATTGCCCAGCTGAGGCTCTGGCTGGTGGTCCTGGGGAGGTCCTGGCCCCCTTGGCTCCCGAGACAGCACCAGCTCTGCCCAGCCCCACCACAGGGACATCCCGCTGCCAGAGAAGGGTCAGCGTGACACGCAGCGTGGAGAAAGAACAGCCCAAAAAGATGATGAAAAAGCCAAGCTAAAATAGAAAGCAAAGGCAGCGGGAATGAACTCCGGGGCAAAGACTCTTGATCCTGTCACAGAAAGTTCTAAATCCCTTTTAGCACCAAGCAATTTCTTTTCCATGGAGAAGAGCCGTTCTCCCTGCCGTGGCCACCTCACTGTGCACACAGCAACCAGGCAGCTCTCAGGCTCTCCCACTGCAGCCAGGGCAAAATCCTAATGGATCAAAGTGACGATGAGGATTTGCCTCCAGCACCTCAAGAACACTGTGCCATTGGGGGCACAGCCCCTCGAAGCCCAATTGCCAGTATGTCAGGGATCACTGTGCTCTGCATCTTATTAAAAAAAAACAATAATCCCCTTTGCGAGAGATTAAACTTTTGCAGCATTATCTCCAATGGGTTGGCAGCAGGGGATGACCTCCTGCATCCCTCAGTAGCTCAACTTCCTTCAAAGGCACCTGTGCCAGCAGCCTTACTTCCATCCTCATCCATCAAAATTAGCAAAATTGATTTTGCCAGAGAATATGTCACTTTGACAGGAACCCAGAGTAAGTCCTGAGTGTGTCATGTCAGATGATGCTGAAGCAGAGCCTCTTACAAAGACAAGAAACAAGAAGATGAATAACTCATCCTTATCCTTTCCATGAAAAACTTCGTAAGAAAACCCATGAATGACAGATACTTGTAGAAAAAAAGGTTGATTCATTTTGGGAGTTCTTTCTAAAATAACACTTGCCGGCATCTGGAACGGTCACACTTTCCCTACATAAACACCCCGCCGCTGCGGACTCAGCCAAGCTTTGGCTCTGGCCAGGAAGAGGCAGAGCCAACCACGCTCCCAGAGGGATGCATGGCTTCATCTCCTGGCATTCATCACCCACGTTCCGGTGGGTCCTTAAGTGGATGTCCTCGTCCATGTCAATTAACTGCTGCTTCATTACTCGAGTCCTGCAAAGGGAGCAGAGATGCTATCGCAGGCGCCGGGAGCAGGGCTGGGGTCACGCACGGGACTCAGGCAATTACAGAACGCGTCCCCGAGGAAGCCACGTGTGCTTGTGCTTGCTAGGCAGGCAATTCCCAGAGGGGACAACCTGGGCTGCCCCCGACCTTGTCACATCTTCAACCTGAATGGCGTGCAGTCAAGTGGCAACATCAATTAGCGGCGTTTGCTCTCCCCGGCGCCTCGAACACTGCTGCTGAGCAGCGAGTCCCCAGCCTCCCCTTGCTGAGCACAGCAGCTCTACACGGCTCCTCAGCTGGCATCACGCAGCCACATTCCCCATCTACGGGGCTATAAAAAGCTGGAGTTTCTCCTGACCATCCCAGGATGCTGCAGAAGAGGCACAGCCAAAAACCCTCATGGACAGGAGCCGTCAATTCTCACCAAGCTGTAGCTGAATGCCATATATCCTCTCTCCTGTGACACACGGTCACCCCTGCACCAGCACGTCCCCATCTCCATGCTTCTCTTGTGCTAGAGCATGTGCCCTCTGGTGAGCTCCAGTTTGTCCACCTCAAGCATCCAGGCTTGCCTTTGAAGGAAGCGCCTCGCCGCTCCCAGGCTGCGTGTTGTTTTTGAAGCAGCTTCTGCTCAGCCTTTATTTGGAAGTCAGTGGAGCTGGCAGTGCTGGCATCGCAGCCAGGCCAGCAAAGCTTCACCGCTCCTGCCTCGCCTCAGCTAAGCCTCATCCCATGGATGCTTCAGCCAGGGTCCGGAGCAGCTCTGCAGCCAAGGCGCTGCTTCTCCTCCCTGCCAGCTTCTGCAGCAGGAGCTGAAGAGTCCTTTCCATACCCACAGAGGTGCTGTGCCAGGGAACAGCTTCTGCTCCCAATGGCTCTGGCTCGTGGGGACACAGCAGCCGTTGGCAGCAGGGACACAGTGCCCCTGGGATGCTCCAGCACTGCCAGGAAAGTGGAGCTGCTGAGAAAGACCTTCAGAGCAAACTTCAACAAAAATCATCGCATGTCAAAGCGTATCTCCTGCCTACGCATCATTTCCAAGTCATAAGGAGACATTTTGCAGATCGGAGTTGGAAATGAGCACTTTGTGAATGACTGGCTTTATTTATTTTTATAAGTCCTCAGGCGAGTCCCAGTGGGTGTTTGGCCCCCTGCCCCAGGCACCCAGCGCCTGCTGACCCCACCCCTGCTCATCTCCATGGAGCTGCTCATCCACCTCCAACCAAGCTGGGTTGTTCCTCCTTTTCTCGGTGTTGCTTGTGACCATAAATGCCAAATCTCTCAGCACTGATGGGAGGACACTCCCACACAGCTGCACTTGGGGCAGGTCTCCACCCTGCTCCCAGAGCATCACTGGCCCCGTGTGAGCACCCACTACACAGCACCCAGCCCTGCCAGCACACCACAGGCAGTGTGGGCGCTTTGCCTCCAGCTTGGGCAGAGTTTAAGGAGCACTGAGGGGTGATGGAGCCAAAATGCCCATGTGTCCCCACCCTGTCCCCAGTGAAGGAGCTCAGCGCTGCACTGAACGGAGGCTTTAGTGCAGCTTTGCCTTGCAGAGCCGCTGAGGCCACAGAAAGTAACTGATAAACCCACAAAGCAGAAGAGATTGAGCAGCAGACAAAACCTCATTTCACAAGGAATCCTCATAAAACCAAATTAATGTTGAAGGATGAAGGCAGGTAAACCTCCCACGGTTAAGTTCAGGCCACTGAGACTCAGTTTAAATCTCTCAGCAGTTCTGATTTAATCAATGCATTTCCAAGTGAAATTAGATGAAGTACATCTCCATCACAGGAAATTATATAAGCTATCAAAGTCTGTAGGTGCAAGTCCCAGTAAAGAAGAGCCACAGGAAATATTCATATCAAATTCCATTTTTAAGGAGTCACTTCAGGTCCAGAGTTTAACATTCTCTTAGTGAAAAAAAAATCACTCTGATGAAAACAGTGAGCCAAGGCAAGGAAGGGCCAAGCAGCGGATTTGGGAACAGCTCTGCATAACCCATGGTGACTGCTTGGCCAGGAACTCCCTCCCAGCAGCACCACCCAATGTGGGAGGGAAGGAAGATGGAAGGGAGGAAGGATGGAAGGAAGAACAGAAGTAAAAATCCTTGGTTTTAAAGGAGAGGGTGAAAGCACCAACAATGTCACACCATCCACTGATCCCACCCAACACACTCAGCCCCCAGGAATTATCCTGCTGGAAGAGTGTTGCTGTCAAACCCAAACTCTGTCGTGCTTAAACTACTGTTGCCCACTCGGTCACCACCAGCCCTCAAGGAGAACAACAAGCACCACAACCCAGAGCAGAGCAGCTCCTGCTCCTCCTGCTCAGCACACTGAGGTTCCGGTAATCTTGGTGATCTTTCCTCCCAGTCCTTCTCCCATTAGCTATATTTAAAAGCTTAGGCATGCATACATTTTCATAATAAACCTCAGACCTGCTGGAAGTTCTGAGGCTTATTCACACCCCATGGAGCTGCCCTTGGGAGTCGCCTGCAGCGCTCACCACTGCCCTGCATCCATCCATACCTATAGACACTGAGGAGGTAAATAAGCCATGCTGGGACAGCCTGGGGATCAGATTGGGTGAGGGAAGGAGGGAACCAGGTTGGAGATTGTCCTCTGCCTGGCTGCCCTTCCCTGTTACAGAGCTCTGAAGGAACATTAGCAACTTCTTCCCAGCAGATGACCATTATGTACGGCAGAGCCAAGCCGTGGTGCTCCTGCCCCGGGAGCAGCTGGGCCGGCAGCTTGCCCGTCCCGTGTCCTGCTTGCCGAAGGCGGCACAGCAGCTGCCACACGGGGCAGCCCCCAAGCATCCCGGGCAAGCGGCAGCACCACGGCAACTCCCACCTGCCACCCCACTGGGGACACCACAACGACAAGGAGGTGGCTCTGGTGTTATTAGAACAATTATTCACGCTGCCGGAGCCCTGCGCCGCTCCCCTCGCCTCATCTGGGAAATTGCTGCCAGCACGGGGGTACGAACCGCTGCATAAAAGCGCAGTTTATTCAAGCATTATTGTGCCTGTTAAGTACCATAGCCAGTGACACCAGATGAATTTCTGTGGCAATCAATCCACCCGGGAGCAGCAAGCTCAGCCCCTGTGTGGATGCAGGATGAGTAAGGACTCCTCAGTGGAGGCCATTAACTCCCACTGCTTACTGCTCTCATTACTTCCCAGACTGCAAGGCTTGCATCTTTGACGAGCGGCTGAATCTACATTTGACAGTGTGAACCCGATGAGTGAAATTCATGGAAAATGTTTGCTTTGGCAGTAAGTACAAGGCCCATAAAGTTTCCACGGAGCCAACGTGCAGGGATGTATGCTTTTAATGAGTTGTTTTATACAATCGCCGAGAAATTGCAAACGGTGGTTTTACTCCTACTGCAAATCACTCCAGAGCTCAATGCTGTAAAAACCGTGGCATATTGTTTAAAACATTATATTCGTAGCTATGGAGGGGAAGTCCTCGGCAGCGCTGGAAGCCTGGCACGCTGCAGAGAGCTGCCGTGCCCTCGCGGGCGGGCGCAGGCACTGACGCAGGCGTGTGCACGCACACGTATGTCTGTGCACACTCACGGAGTGACAGAGCCACTGCCACCTCCCAAAAGAACAGGTTTTGCCCCGCAACACCCACACCTGCCAAGAGCAGAGCGGGGCTGGAGCATCCCTGGGACCTCGCAGGGGCTTTCAGGGCAGCGCTGCTCGCTCAGCCCCCGCTCCGAACCGGGGAATGAATAATTCTGGGAGTGCAGTTGCACAGGTCCTGCCCTCCCCGGCAGAGGAGCGCAGCTCACCGCGAGGTCAGGCGCTGCCAGCGCCCCGGGCGAAAGGGATCCGACTTGAAAGGAGCAGCACGGTACCATCTCCCCGCCGCAGGCTGCCGCTCCAGGCACAGGCTGCGCGGGGTGAAACGGGCGCTGCAAAGCTCCACTGCTTCTCCTGAAGCTATTTTTCTAGTAGTCTTTGAGAAAATGAGGAGAAATGACATGGGAAATGTCAGAAATAAAGCCAGAAGCAATTAGAGTAAGAGAGAAGGGAGAGCAGCAGGCAAGGTTAGCAGTACAGTTATCTCTTATTAAAAATAAAACACGGAGGGACTGGAAGCTGATGAGGTGGCAGAAAGGACAGCGTGGTGCTGGGGATCCAGGATGCACAGCATAGAAATTCGCAAGGCAAATGAATCCAGGAGGGAAGCGAGCAGAGGGCTTCTGTTTCCATTGCTAAACTCTCCTCAAAAATAACAAAGCAGAGGGCGTCCTCTGTTCCCAGGATTACAGCCTTCTGCCGCGCCAGCCTCGCGAAACGGCCCTCCAGCTCCACTGGGCTTTCACCTGACACGAAATAAATCCAAACGCGTGGCACCCTGAGAAAACCCTCGGGTGCTTTCGCCGGGAGGAATTCCTAAGGTCCCTACATCACCACAGACTCTGTCCTTCCCGCACGCAGCAGCGCATCCTCGGCTGACGGACAGACAGACAGACAGACATCTCCGGCGGCAGCGTGAAGGTGCTGTGTGCCCGGGCTGTCGGGGTGCACCAGCCAGAGGCACGGGACAAAGAAGGGGGGCGTTGGAAGCCAGCTCGCCACGTGCCTCTGGAATATGCGGCGCGGCACGGGAGCGTAACAGAGAGGCCAAGGGCCTCCCCCAGCTGCTCAGCACAGACAAAACCTCAGTTCAGGTTTCACCCTCCAGGACTCACAGCCCGGACAGAGGGACAAAGCCTCCAGCGATTCCCACGGGTGGCGGACAAAGGCTTCTCGCATCACCACTCGCTGCCCGCGGATTCGGGGGGCCCTGCCTCCCTCCGTGCCCCCAGGCTGCAGCCGTGCTCTGCCGGAGCGCAGGGGCGCGGGGGGCGGCGATGGGCTCCCCGAGGTGCCGCGTGGGGTAGGGCTGGCGGCGGGGGCTACACCCACCCATCCGCTCACCCCGCAGCTCCCCTGCCCACGCAGTCCTGCTCCCCAGGGAGCGGCCACAGGGCCCGCGGCGAGCTGCGGGAGCGGGGTGGCCGCTCGGGACTCCTCGCCTTGGGACCCCTCTCCCCAGCAGCAGGTGATGGACGGAACCACCGTCCCGCTCGGCGGAGGGACGTTTGGGGTTTGACCCCTGCCAGACACAACCGCTCAAACCCAGGGCTTTCCAAATACAAAACCGGGCTGGGGAGAATGAAACGGATCGTGGATTTCACTTTTCCTTAAGGTCTCACTTGTTTAACCCGTTGCTTTCAGTCAATTCAATTGAGATGGGCTCAAACCACCAAAACCCAGGTACTGCTGGGGCTCCGGGGTGCACACAGGCAGGGGCCGGGGCCAGGGCCAGGGTTTCCAGCCACAGCACCATGGAAATAACAAGATTTCGGCTCAGATGACTTCGCAGCGGTAATGAAAATGTGTTACGTAACACTTTGCCTCCGTCTCCTCTGCTTTGCAATTCTCGATTAATCTCCCAAACACATCCATCCATCTAGCCATCCACCCATTCATCCATCCATCCGTCCGTCTATCTATCCATCTGCCCGCATCCCGGACGCCCCCCAGCCCCTTCCCCCGAGCGGCCCCCGCCGGGGCGGCCAGGGGGGAGCGAGCAGCCGGCGAGGGGACGCTGACCGCGGATCCATCTCCCGGGCAGGGCGGGCGAGCGGGGCGGGGGGAACCGGGTGGGGGGAGCCCGGCACCGCGCGGAGCGCGGACCGGCCGCCTCGCCGGGCTCCGGCAGCCGCCGGCT
>VWZV01009244.1:94087-237357 GCA_013397155.1 Irena cyanogastra | reverse complement strand
TCCGGCAGCCGTCCCCCCGCTGGAGAGCTTCTTTCCCCGGACCCCGCGAGCAGCCGCTCGCCGGCGGCCCCGAGAGCGAAGCCCCCGCTCCGCCGGCGGGCACCGGCCCAGCAGCTCCGCTCCCCGGGACCGCGGTGTCGCCGCGCGGAGCCCCGGCGTCCCGTACAGCCCGTCCCCGCCCAGCGGGCAGCAGGGGAGTGCGGGTTCAGTCCGTGCTTTGCGGGCAGGGCGAGGGGTCCCCCGCAGTTCGGCAGCCCCGGGGAGCCCCGGCCCGCTGCCCGGTGGAGCGGGCCCGGCTGCTTCTGCAGCGGGCTCCACCAGCCGGCCGAGCGGGCATGCTGCTCCCGGAGCGGGCGTCCCGCTCCCGAGGCAGCCCTGGGAGAGTTTCCATCCCGATCTGCACAGCTGGCCCGCGGGTACAATGTGGGGCCAGCGGGAGCGCGGATCCGCCACCGCCGCCTCGGGCCCCCGCACCGAGAGGTACGCAGCCAGCACCGAATTCCCTGAGGCTGGAAGTGCCTTTCGTGCTCCGTGCTCGCCCAAAGACAGCCGAGCACAAAGGGGAGCGTGCGGGGAGAGGCGCTGGTTATTTTGGGAGGTGTTTCATCAGAGCCTGATGCGTTTTCTCTCTTTCCGGGGGTGCTGCCAGTAAGGAGCAGCATTATTCCTGGTGTACTGTAAGAAAAGTGTGTCTCTCAAAAGCCGAGCTGCTTCTCTGCTCGGCTGCTGCAATAAAATAAGTTTTTGTGTGCATTTGGGGATAGATTCTTCAAAGCTGCTCCTGGCTACAAACGAGGAGCAGAGCCGTGGTGCACAGAGCCAGCCCTGCCGGGGTGTCCCTTCACAGGGACAAACCACCTGCAGGGAAGGGGCACGCCAGTGACCACGGCTTGCTCGACTCTGAGCAGTCACAGCAGAAAGCAGGGCTTGTGTAGAGACGAGTCCCTGCTGCCTTTCTGACTCACTGGGTTTCTTTTCTGCCTCCAGAGAAACTTGTTCCTCAGAGAGAAGAAGCCTCCTGTGAGCAGGGCAGCTGGATGGAAGGTCAGCACTGTCCCTTGGACACCTTGCTAGCCCCTGCTGCTCACGTGTGCTTCCTCTGGATTTGCTCCAGCTGCTGCTAGAGGTGCTGTAGCTCAGCATCCAAATCCCCACGTGCCTCAAAGCTGGATTCAGAAGGAACCTCATGTGGGAAGAATGAATGTTGGGGGCTGAACTGTGGACCAGCAGCAGCCTGGGGAGCAGACGTCTCCCACCCCAGCCCAGGCAGAACCAAATAATGGCCAGGCTGAGTTTGGTTTTCACTAAGCACCATCCTTGCCTGTCGGGGTGGTTAGGGCTTGGTTCCCTCACAGCCACCAGTGAATCCCACCCTCAGTGGTGCCACAAAGCCAGCTGTCCCCTCCTCACCTCCTGGAGGCCAGTTACAAACTGGCTGTGGCTCTGTCAAGTCTGCCTCGGGGAGGGAAGGAGCCTCAAGCCCCAGGGTGTTCATCACCAAAAATCCCATGATCACAATGCTCACAGCTGCTGTCAAGGCAGAGAGGTAACAAAACCCGGGGTTCACCTGGGCACACCTTCCTGGGGGCTGCATGTGCAGGGACTTGAAATAAAGCTCAGCTTTACTGCAAGCCCATGGACTTTATCAGCCATTAAACCCAGCTCACTAACATGAAATATCTTGAGAGAGGAGAAGGGAAGAGCGTGCAATCGTCTCTAAAGAGGCTGAGAGAGATACTGGAACGCAGTTAAGTAAAAGACAATCAATTAAGGCTTAAATAAACCCAAACAAGCAAACGTTAATGGGAGCTATCTTGTATCTCAAACAAATCCTATTAACTCAGCCCTACTTAAAAAAATATTATTTCCCCATTTGTGCCAAATGTGTGGAGCTAGTGGGCAATTGCAGGGAGGACCATGCTGGGGATCTGGGGTCTGGCAGTGTGGGTTGAGCTGAATTTTTTGCTATAAATACCTGTTACAGTCTATACACCTTGGTCAGGCAAGTGACTGCAAGCATGGAAAAGCCTCATGCCCTCATCATCAGCCTTCCTCTGGCCCTGAACCTCTTCTCAAGCTTCTGGCCTCAATCCCACATTGCATCATCACCAGCCAGAAGCTTCCAGAAACAGCAGAGATGAAAGGAGAGCTGAGGTTTTCGACAGCTCCAAAACAGGTGCACAGGCAAAGCTTTTATATGCAGGCAATAATTGGGGTTCAGGGCCAGTTTGGGATGCTTGGAGTGGAAACCTCAGAGGGAAGGAGATAGCTGGCCAGAGTGTGTGTGCATCCTTGCTGCCCTCCGGAGAGCCCTGCCTGTCACCGGCCCAGCGACACGTGCAGCACTCGCTCCGTGCCTCCCTAAAGCAGCCAGCACAGCGTTTTTCGCTTTTCGTGCTGTTTGAAAGGCGGGCGGTGCCACCCGGCAATCTCGGCCCCCTTTGTCTCGCTCCTCTCCTCAGCAGCGCTGCTGCCGGGGCCGCCTGCCACGGGCAGGCGATGGAGCAGCCCCGCTGCGGGAGCAGGAACCATGAATTATCCCCCCGTTTAAGTAGGAGGGAAGGAAGTCATTAGCGAATTCATTTGTCTAACTTGTTCTTCTCAGAGTCATCGCTGGAGAGAGTAAAGTTCCTGACGCTGGTGCAAAGCTGCAGGCGCTGGCTGGAGCTGGCTGCTGTGCTGTGCTGCACAGATGCTCACACAGACCCCTTTTCGGGGAGAAAAGAGTTTGTTTTTTTTTTTTCTGCAATCGGGTCTGCACTTCCCAGGCTGTCCATACCAGCCCTTGTGTGTTCACCCACCCACCCACCGTGAGCTGGGCCAGCTGTGGGCACCCCAAGGGTGCTGAGAACCACAGCAGGGGAACGCTGCCAGCTGCGCTTCATCCGCCGTGTTCTGAGGCAAAATCTGTTAATTTGCCTCTGAGTGGAGAGAAAGACACTGTCCCAGCTACACTTGCCAAGGAGGAGTGAAAATTGTCTCTTCAGTGGAAGTAGGTTGTCATTACCCATTTTCCTTTTCATACGGGAGAAGCAGAAGTGTTACTTGGAGCCTGTGAAGCACAGAGGAGTATAATGCAATTTCTGCCTCCTTGTAGTCTCGTCCTTTCGTTTTTCAGACCAGTGCTGACAGGGAATAGGATTCTGGAAAGCACCCCGGGGATTTTATAGTCTTGAGACTTGCATTGCCTTCAGAAAGCATCCCCCACAGCCCCAAACTCCTCTAATGGTCTAAGCCAGGTTGTCTAGCAAGGCACAGCTCCAGCCTGGCACGCTGGACCCACAGGAAGAGAATCACGGGGCAGGAGGGGAGGGCTGAGATGGGGAAAAGCTGGATGGGATTTCCTGGGCCCGTTCTGCAAGCCCAGAGGAGTCATCCAAACCCCCAGAGCCTCCCAGCTGTGGGGACTGCCTGCCTGGAGGTGTCAGCCAGCTTTGCAGCCACAGCTTGCTTTTCCAGGGAGGTGTGCTGCCTCTGTGCCCAGAGTCCTTCCCTAAGCAGGGGAGGCAGAGCCCACCTTGCATCCCCAGCTCCGGGAGTGCTCTCAGACAGGCCTGGGGCCCAGTGAGGGAGGGAGGGAGATGAAAATGGGGCAACTGAGGGTCTTGTTAATAGGCCCCTTGGGGCAAATCAGATGAGATTTGACTGGTGTTTTTATATGTATATATGTATGAGAGGTTTATTTTAAAACAATTTGGTTGCAATAGAAAGGGGATACGAAGCCGTTTTGGTTATTGTTAATAAAAATATAGCAATATAAAAGTATAAAGATATCACTTAAGAAGATACATAAGGAAAAGAAAGAGAGAGAATAAGGGATAAAAGTAGATAATAGAAAGATCTCAGCACCTGGGAATCCAGTGACAAGACTTGATGGTTGCAATTCACGTGTCTGTTGTTTGAAGTGATGGTCTCAGTCTTGGTCTGTTGGGGGTAGGAAAAGCCCATAAATGCCAGAGTTCAATGTGTTAATATGGGCTCAGGTTCAGGTGGGAATGCCCAGGTACTCCTCATGATGGAAGTTTTACACTGGGTGTTGCAACACTGTGGGTCTTGTGTAGTCCTCCAGTGGAGGGCTCCAGGAATAAGTCTGCAGGGACTTTGGGGGGTCTTTGATGATTTATTACCCTTTTTAAGACATTTAAGACATTTAAGATTTGTTACCCTTTTTATGACAGCTGCTTCTCATGCCCCCGTAGCTAAGCCCCCTCAGCAGGGATGAAACCCCTCAGGCCTGTGTGTGAATGTCCTGATACCTTCCCTGGGGAGGCACAGTTCTACACCTGAGCCAGTTGTGCAAGGGAGGACACTGCCCTGATAAAAAGCATTATCCCACCTCATAGGATCTGCTTCTTACCAGCCTTTTCCTTTACCTGGCTCCAAACCCAGCTCGTTGCCAAACAAAGGCTGGTTTGGCGTGGTCACCATCCAGGGGTGGGTGCTCACCTCCTGTGGACCTGGGCTGCTCTGATGCAAATCAGAAATTTAGCTACCACACCCCCAAAACCTTCCCTTCTTCCCTTCAGCTCTGGGCTGCAAACCTGGCACCTGGTGCTTTGAGAGTGGTGCATTGTTTGAGTCAATAACCTTCAACGTTTCAGTCTCTCGCAGAGCTGCTCCCCAAAGCTCACATCTTCCCTAGTATTTGTCTGGCCAGGCTGCTCTCATGCAGTTTCTTCCGTTTTCAAGCTAAACATTGCTAATCAGCTTCTTCAAGCTCCAACATATGTCCTATAAATATCCCTTGTGGAAGCAAAATCTGTCTCGTGTGTGTATGCAAGACAAAAGAAAAAATTAGAAAGCGTGAAGCCCTGACTTAGCAGCCCGGCAGCGGAGCTGCGCTAAAGCCTCGGATCTTAATGAAAGCAGGGAACATGCCTGCCCCCTCCACACCCCTCCTCCAGCCCCAGAGTGAGCCAAAGCCCCAAAATCTCCATCCCTGACAGCCCCAGAGCTTGCCCAGGTTCTGGTCCTCACCTTTAACTGCCTGCAGTCCCTTAGAGCCACCCACAGGCCACTGGGGACTGGATGGGGATGGAGCTGGGGAATGCTTTGTCCTTGGAGCTGAGCAAGGAGCTCAGTGCTTCCTCTTCTTGGTATTCAGGAGCAGCCCTGAGGTTCTCCTACACCTCTTATTTCCAGCTCTGGTTTAAGAAATTCATGAGCCCCTGGCTGAGCTGAGGGTAGTGTGGGATGCCAGAATGCTCTGCACTGTGTGTGGGGTGGGATGGGGACACGCTCGTCGTGTGAGACATCTCCAGGTGCAAGAATCCTGAAGGCAGGTCCAGGACTGTGTTGATGAAACTGCTCTGGCTCTGCCACTCTTCCAGCATGGATGATAGGAGTGAGGGCTGATAGGAGTGAGAGCTGATAGAATGAGCTCAAATCAATCATCTGTCACTCACTGGCTTCCCTGGCCAGGCTGCAAAGCCCTGACTGAAGCAGGACCCTGAGGACAGATGAGTGAGCATCTTAATCACCTTCAGCACAGGCAGCAGGAATCCAGCTTCCACCCTGCACGCTGTCCTCAGGTGCCTTTTGTTTTGATGGAGGCACAGGCAGCCTCGTCTGGATTCATCTCTGGCATGTGGGCTGCAGAGCCAGGGTTGTCAAGCAGGGAGCTGGGAGCCCAGGAGGATGAGACACGGGATGGAGAGCCCAGGAGGATGAGACACAGGATGGAGAGCCCAGGAGCACTGTCTGGGGTCAAGAGCAGAGCAAACAGCACTTGCAGGAGCCTGGTGCTTTCACCAGCAGGAGAGCTACCTGCCTTTGTTACCTGTGCTGAGAAATCCTGGCCATCATCAGAAGGGTGACCCTGGCCTCAGCATTGCCATGGTTTCCCCAGGTTTTCCAGGAGCTGCTGCCAGTTGAGAGAGGCATCTCTCCTTCACGGTGGCTGTCAGCCGGGAGTCGTTAACAACCCGGAGGATGAAGCTGAAGCAAAAGTCTCCTTTCCCTGTGAAGGAGAGGAGCCCTCACAGGCTAGGAAAGCTTTCCTCACAGGAAAGGAAAGCTAATCCCGTCCTGGTGTGCCACAGAGAGTGAAGTAAAGAAACCTATTTTGCTTCCTAGGACCCTTATCTGTGCTGAATTTTGGGGTTTCACCTTGATGGGGTGCACAGCGCTCACAGGTCGAGCCCTGCTGTTCCCACACAAAGAGGTTTTTGTAAGAGCAGAGGTCTGACACTAAGCTTGGCTTATCTCCAACTCCAGCACCAAGTGTCCTCATCCTGCATTCCTGGTTGATGAACTTTCCCAGCTCCCCATTGCTGGGAGCTGGCTCGGAGAGGGATGAAATTGTAGCACTTGGTTTCATGAGGAGCGTGTGGCTCTTAAACCCTGCCAGCGTCTTCAGCAGGGCTGTTACAGATTCCCTTTGCTTTGGCTCTATTTGTCTCATCAATCTCAGTGATGCTGACAATCGGGCACGGTTTAATTCTGCAAATCTGAGGAATGATCAGGCCAATTTAGTTCACATTTAAAGCATTTGTGTTCACATGCTGGAAAGGCTTTTTTCTTCCTTGCTCCTTGCCCAAGGCCCTTATTATCTGCTGGTGCTATTTATCAATGCACAGCAGGTATATTACAAGAAGGTCTCTTTCGTAAAGCGATACAAAATAATCATTCCTGTTCCTCGTCTGCTCAGCAAGAAAAGTGAGCCCGGCTCTCCCGCCTGTCAGCATTCCCGAGCCGCAGCATTTTTATATTACTGCAGGAGAAGTGATTTAACTCAATAAGCTTCTCTCATAAATAGCAATAGTTTGATAAAATAAAAGGAGCGTGTCAATGAACGCGGTGTTCCCCTCCTGCTGAGTGCCTTGTGTGTGGGACACTGCAGGACACCCCAGCAGCCACAGAACGCAGCCCCTCTCCAGCCCTGAGCTTCCAGTGGGATGCACCCAGGACTGGGAAACCTTCTATCAAGCAGGAGATGTCTTATTGGGGCAGAAAACTTCAATTTTTGCTCTCAAAGCGCATGAGATGGAGGATCAGTCTTTCATAATGGCTTGTGCTTCTGAAAAAACCCCTCCTCCTCCCCCCAGCACGTACTGTGGCTCCTCATCCCCTTCCCAGCACTGATTCGTCTGGGTTTAGCTGGTTTTATCCCATTTCACCGACACAATTGCACTGGATGCTGAAGCTTCACAGTGGCGACTGGAGCTGTCTGAGCCGGGTCCTTCTTCCTCTGGCATGTAATTAAATCCCTGGTGGAGCGGCTGGCAGTGCCTGCACACCTGGAAAGCACTGAGGAAAGCGCAGTTAGGAAGGGAGATCAGGTGGTGAATTATGTGGAGAGTGCAGAACGCCAACCTGAACTGGGCTGGCTCCTCAGGATGGGCTCTGTGGGAGCCCTGGGAGAGCCAGAGCCCGAGCTCTGCCCTTGGAACGCCGGCCTCTGCAGAGCAGAGGGGTGATTTAACATGCTGCCATTCCTGGAGCACCGGGACCGTGTGTTTGTTTGGCTTTCTCCTCCCCCAGGGACTCAGGTGTAATATCACCTTCCCATTAATTTATACGAGAACATTTCCAAATAGTAAACTGCCAATAAATTAGTAATGCTGATCTATAAAAGGGGAAAAAATGGCCTGTTGTGAGTTTATAGCCCTGTGGAAAAGACATTAAACAGAGGCTTCCTAAGCACGAGCACTGGGAGGAGCTGGGGGGGGGAACTCAGGGCTCAGACTCGCCTGGACGCGTTTTGTCTGGCTGGTTTTTAAACCTGCTCCCTGCAGCATCCCTTTGTGAGAGCCAGGCGGGGAAAAAAAGCACTAAAAAGATTCCCAATGACCAATCCAAAGGTGATGAAAAATGAATGAGAGGATGATGCAGCCTGGAAAGAACAAACAAACTACCTGGAGCAAATAGTTTATTTTAAGGTGCTAACAAATTTGCTCCATAGGCCCGTGGAAAAAAGTCTGGTACCACACAGCCAACCTTTCCCTTATTTATAGAATAATTGTGATGATTGATCAGCTGGGATCAGAACTATATTTACGGCATGGAAGTTTTCAGCAATATTTCAAGTAATTTACCTCCTCACACAACTCCCTGGCGCTGTCGTCCCAGCTTCACTTTTTCTCCCCGTGAAGCCTGCTTGCGCCAGGATTTATGGCTTTGTTTGTGGGAAGAGAAGGTGTCTTGCTCCAGAGAACAAGAGCAAAACAAGAGCTCAAGGGTAAAGCCCTGGTGCTGTAGCTCCCAGCACCGGCGAGGGTGGCCCTGCCTGGCTCCCACCGTGGGGGATGTCCCTTGGCGTGTCACTGCTTCTGCTGGCACTGTCCTCTGGCAGAAGGACACGGCTTCTCCTCTCTCCCCTGCTGCTCCCCCCAGAGCACTCTGAGGCACCGGCTGTTCCAGCAGCATCCTGACCGTCCCACGAGGCTCCCGGGCTCTTTGCCCCTGCACCCACCGGGCGGTGTGGATGGCGAGGTGACAGCCACCGTCCCGCCCTCTGCAGGGCTCCGGGGAGCCTGGCTCGCTGTCCCCGGGGAAAACCTCTGCACGTCCTCCTGCCCCTCAGCCACCCGGCTCCTGCTGCTGGGTGCCCTTGCTGGTTTCAATGTAGGGAGGAAGGAAACGCTCCCAGGAGAATAACAAATGAAATGAGTTTGGGAGAAAAGCCTAAATATTAATTAAGGCTATTCCACAAACAAACCACTTAACCCTTTTTTTTTTTTTTTTTTGTGCCACTTTCCAGGTGAGCAGCAATGAGGGGAGGGAAGCAGTGGAGAAGACAGGGCAGGGCAGGGGTCTCGAGTTCCCTGTGTTTGCCTCCAAAGCGATGTCCTGGAGTCAGTGCCAGAGGCTGTGAGGTGCTGGCCAGCATGGGCTGAGGCTGCAGACAGACAGACAGACAGACAGACAGATGGGCAGGATCTGCTCACCAGCCTGGAGATGCCCATGGCGTCTCCTGCCTCTTCCCTGCTGCTTTCCACAGCCTCCAGCCTGAGCTGCACAGTTTTATTTAAGCCCTTCTCCACTCCCGCCTTGTCTCCATTTCTTTATCTCACAATAAAAGTAAGCTGTTATTTCCCTTGTGCTCCAACTGCCCTCATTCATCCCCCGGTACCCGCAGGGCCAGCAGCCAGAGACTGTGCCAGCACTTGAATACTGAGGGGAAAAAAGACATCCTGCAGGCTGGAGGCCCTTGGAAGTCAGGGAAGCTGGATGCTGCTGGAAATAGAAGCTGCTGCAGCCAAGGTCCTGCTGCAAACCAAATAATCCCCATTAGGTCATGTTTGCTTCCCTGCTCGGCTCAGGGCTGGGTTGTGGCACAGTCCAGTCCTGATGCCTGGCTCCTCTGGGTCTTTCTCCCGGTCAGGACCTGCCATGACCTGTCTGGGGAGGTTTAATGCTGCTTTTAAAAGGCATTTCACCACCTGAAACGCTGGATTTACTACAAAGCTGGGATCTCAAACTTCATAAAAGGGGATTAACCCAACCCCCAGCAGCTCAGCTGCCACCAGGCAGTGTCAGCTCCCTCCTGAGGGCGTGGGCAAGGAGACAGGAGGCAATTAGCCACCATTAATTGGCTCCTGAGCCCCTGGCCTGCCCCTTAAAAACCTGCTGTGGGAAACAGCTTCAGGGGAACATGAATTTCGTGTGCCAAGGACCAGACACAGAGGCTGACAGTACCAGCTTTGGTGGCCCAGGACCACGAACAGCTCCATTATGGTTTGGGAATCAGATGTACCTGGGAGCAGCCAGAATATCACTCAGCTCATTTGTAAACACAACATCTATAACCAGCAGCCTCAAGCAAGCCCGTTCTCAGAGCCCCAGGGGACAGAAAGAAGGATGGCCCTTGTCCCAGCAGCATTTATTTTCATTAAGGGGGTGGAAGGGCCTTGATGGAACCAGGGAACTTGATTGTCAGGTGACCTTGCTGGCTCTGGAAAAGTCAGAAGCTTTCAAAGTGGAATTAGCAAACCAGCTTGAAAAGAAATTAAAAAGAACCTTTTTTAATAAGAGATAAAACCCAAGATAAGTCTGCACTTCCACACGCCTCAGCATCTGTCCAAACTCTGGCTTTCCCCCAAAGCCCACCCACAGAAGAAGTGTTGGTGCAGTGTGAAAAAAGCCTTGCCAAACCAGGGAACTTTTGGAAGTCCTTGCACAGCTGGAGACCTGGACACTGGAATTTCCTTCATACAGAGCAATCCATGAAGAGAAATATTTAATTCCTTGGGCTTCTTTGTTTTGTGTTTGGTCTCAAGGCACCAAAATGAAAGGAATTTTCTTACTAAAATGACTTGGAAATTTATGACTTTTTATATGATGCATTTCCTTGACATCCATCTTTCCATCTACTTTTCCCAGTCTCTTCCTGGAGCTACACATCTTTCCCCAGCCCTTACCCACTCAGAAACATTTGCTGCACAGCCCTGCAAAGAGAGCTGTTGGATGCTCCAGGTCCTTGGCAGGTGATGGGGGCTCCTCAGGAGCTGTTTGGGACCCGAGTGTCCGTCCCTGGATGGTGGCAGGAGCAGCCTGAGGAGTGGGGGCTGGGGGTGGGTGCAGCAGGTTTTGGCCTTGCTCACTCACTCACTCATCTCTGCTAGAATTCGTCAGCACATCCTCCAAAACTTCTTGGCGGTGAAGTTGTTCGAGGCAGTTTAAATCACTTTTCAGAAAAGGCAAAGCAGCCCCCAGCCCTTTTGCCTCCTTGCTATCAATCCTGTTCCCTGATACCTTCCAGGTCGTGGCTCCTGTCCCCCTGTCCCCATTAGAGCTGTCTAATTATTACTCCAAGCTTACGTGCTCTTTGACTAGTCCGGCTTATCCCCCCGTGCCTGCTCTGCCATGGCTCCTGATCTCTGCCCCAAATGGCTCCTGGAGGAGCCTGGAATGCCCTGCTGTGGTGGCAGGAAGCAGAAAGAAGCTTTTCTCAGAACCAGAGAAACATTTAAGCTGGGAAAGAACCTCTTAGGATGGTTGAATCCATCTGGTTTTGCTCTGGCTGAGAGGATGTGCACGGTGCAGAGGGATGAGTGACCTCCAAAGGCTCTGCCTGCTGGGCAGGGGGTGATGGGGGCACAGAGCCTGCTGCTGCTTCCCTCCCTGTATCTCTGGGACACTTCCCTCCTTCCCCCTGCAGGAAAATCACTGAGGAACATCCCCTTTCCCCACTTCTTTGGGTCCAGGCTGCAGCACTGGCACTGAGCATCCTCTTAGAGTGGCTGCTCCTCCTGCTGTGGCTCCTGCGGGATCCATCCCCTTTGTCACAGACACCAGCAGTCCACGAAAGTGGCCCCGAGCTGCTCAGAGCCCCGACCTTCCTGGCAGCAGCTCCAGGGCTGTGCACAGTGAGAGAAAAGGTGCCCCACTGGAGGCTCTGCCATCTCGTCCCTCTGATGCTGGAGATTGTTTTGATAAGCTCCTTGCTTCCCAGGCACAGAGCACAGAACTGTTTTTCTTGCACCGAGCAGACAAGATGTTGAAATGTTTTTTCCTGTGATAACTGAAAGTGGAAGGAATCCTGCCTGCGATTCTTGTCAAGTCGAGGGATCTCTTTGTAGTTCAGTGAATCATTTCATCCCCAATGTTAATTTAAAAGCAAACAAACAGAGCTGAATGCATTTGATAGTAGAATTATTTCCAGTACATTTCAGGTTTTGTTGCTGTGTGTTGTAAAACAACACGGCGCAGAGCACTGTGTGCTGGAACCAGGGGACTGGAGGCTGGGTTGTGCCCCACTGCACCCCACTGAGCCCCACTGTGCCCCACTGCACCCCACTGCACCCACATCTTGCCCATGCTGGGAGAGCAGAGCACCCAGCCCTCCCCAGGAGCATCCCAGGTGCGTCCTCTGGGAGAGGCTCTGATCCCTGGCACACCACAACAGCAAACCAGGAGTTAAAAACTCCCCTTGAAAACAGGAGCTGCAAAACATCAGCCTCGTTCCACCTCAAAAGAGCAAGAATGAATCGGAAAAGGGCAAAGAGCGTGAAAGGCTGAATTGTAATAAAAACGGTGTTTAAATGTGCCACCGAGAATTAATCGCTCCTTTCTTCGGAGCTGCCCCTTTGAGGGCTATTCCTAGGAATTTGTGGGAGGAAGCAGGAACAAGGAATCCGTTTTATTTTGCATGTAGGCTATATCAGGTGTGGAACTGCCCTGGTTTAGAGGCACGTGTCTGCAGAGGGGCAGCCGGGGCGCTCAGCCCTGCCTGGGGGCTCTCGGAGGGGACAGGCAGTGCTGGAGGGCAATTTTGGCCCCAGTGACTCTCCAGCAGTGATGGAGATTTCCCTCCTGGCAGCGTTCAGAAGTGCCCCAGCACCAGGAGAGCAGGAGGTGGCTGCTGTGCCAGCCCTGCAGGCTCAGTAAGTGCCTGGAGCTGGGAATGCTCATCCCTGTGAGTCAAGGACCGGCAGTAACGCTTCCCAGCGAGAGGCAAAGTGCTCCATCTGCTCCCTGCATCCCGAAGGAGTCAGCGCTGACTTTTTGGCTGCCTGGAGGAGCAGCAGGCACAGAGAGGCCCCTGGTGCCATGCTGGGTCCCAGCCACCCCTGGCGGAGCTGGGTGGGCAACAGCAGAGAGCCCAGGGACCCGATGCTTTTCTCCCTCCCCACCACTTCACCTCCTCTTCCCACTCTGTTCCCTGAGTTTTCCACAGTGCCCACAGGCCACTTGCTCTGTGTGGCAGCAGCACACATGGGATCAGTGGGAGGATCAGCTCCAGCAGATCTCTGTCACCAAACCCCTGCTCCCTGCAAGCCCAGGGAGCGTCACCTTTTCAGACACACAAAATCAATGCTGTCCTACATCCCAAAACCTTTAAACATCAGACAGGCAATTTGTCTTTGCTGATGGTGGCTGAGCATTGAAAGGAGCCCGGCCAGATTAAATAAACCAGCAATAGCAATTTGAGGTCATTTTCATCATATTAATGGGTTTCCTGCCCATGGTAAAAAGGGAGGCAAGGAGATGGGCTTGGATCAGCTGTACAATGGCATTGTTCTTCTGTTGAGAAGCTGGTTTTGGTGATCATTGCAACAGACTGGGAGTGATGGGAGGAGAGTCAGTGATGGGTCTGGGCCCACGCAGCATCGCTGGGTCCTGCTAGGGGTGGCACAGCTGGGTGGGGACATGATGTGGCCTCTGTGGGCTGCTCCTCTCCTCAACCAAGGAGCCAATGGGAGGAGAAGTATTTGACACTTGGCTTTCTCCCTCCCTTATAATCAAGAAGTGAACAGAGTGAGAGCTTTACGAGTCTGAGTGTTTCGGTGACAAGATGCAGCTCAGTGTGTCCAGTTCTGGGCACCTCAGTTTGGGAAGGACATTGAGATGTTTGAGCACATCCAGAGGAGGCAACAAGGCTGGTGAGGAGCTTGGAACACAAGCCCTCTGAGGAGCAACTGAGGGAGCTGGGGGTGCTCAGCCTGGAGAAAAGGAGACTCAGGGTGACCTCATCACTGTCTGCAGCTCCTGAAAGGTGCCTGTGCTCAGGTGGGGTTGGGCTCTTTCTCCAGGCAGCTCTGACAGAACCAGAGGACACAGCCTCAAGCTGGACCAAGGGAAATACAGGTTGGATATTAGGAAAAAGTTTTTTACAGAAAGAGTGATGAAGTATGGAATGGGCTGCCCGGGGAGGTGGTGGAGTCACCATCCCCGATGTGTTTAAAAACAGCCTGGATGTGGCACTTGGTGCCAGGGTTTAATTGAGGTATTAGGGCATGGGTTGGACTCAATGATCTTGGAGGTCTCTTCCAACCTGGTGACTGTGTGATTCTGTGGCTATTTCCTGAGAGGTTTGGGTAAGGAGCTCTGTGATTATGCACACAGCGCAGCTCCCTCCTCCTTCTCCAAACCGAGGGGAAAGGCAGGGAGGAGCTGAAAGTCTGAGTATTCCTTAGAAACAGAAAGCAAATTTGAGATAACACGAAAAACATCATTTGACATATCTGAAAGCCTTTTGTAAGCACTTTCCAGGAATATTTTATGGCCTCAGCTTCATTAGTAGCACTACCTGCAGGAAGGCAGCTCTCAGCGTGAGCGCTCGGTGCTCAGTGCTTGCAGATGTTGTATTACAGATTCTGCTGTAAAACACACAACGTGTGCTGTGAGATAACTCCTATCAAGAGTGGGAAGAGCTGCGTGTGTCTTGTGGGATTCCCCAACTTCGCCAGGCTGAGAAACCCCACAAAACTCCCGGCCAAGGGCAGCCTCAGAGCTGGGTTTGTTTGCAGAAGGGATGTTGCTGTTGCTGTGCAGAGTGGCATTTGCACGGGGCAAAGGGCAGCTCATGGGTTCTGGGGGAGGAAAAGGAACTCTCCTGTGTGCCACCAACCCTGTGCACGCAGTATGGTTCACAGTGCTTCCTGCAGAAATTTGAGAGTGACTCTGGGTCCAGCTGATAACATCGCTGGCTTCTCACCAGCGACTCATGGAGACCAAGAGGAACAAAACTCAACAGATATGTGACTGCTTGCAGGGGTTTAATTGAAGCCGTGGGGCTTGAAGCCTAATTGAAGCCTTCAGAGGCTGCCTGGGGCTGTGTGGCATGACAATGGGAGGCCAGTGAGGATCTGGGTCCCAGCCCTTCCCCAGCTCCCTGGGCAATTTGTCCTCAAGGTTTCCCTGCTTCAGCACATTGCTGAGAGAGACAGTGACAGATACAGGAGAAGAGCTCCACATAACCTCGATTACCCAAGGATAATGAGGCCCAGTGCACCCACATGCTATCAGTAATATTTGTATCTATTCAGCTTTTTCAGCGCTAAAGGTAACCATTTATATCCATTAAAAGCAGACAACTGGATGGCAAGCAGGGCTCAGCTCTGGCTGCCTCTTGATGGGCAGCATCTATCACACCTCGTGTCCTCAGAGATCTCCTCCACAGCTCCTGGTGGAGCCGGGCTCTGCCAATGTCACAACACCCTGGAGAGCTGCTGTGACATGCCAGCTTTGAGGCCATCCCACTGCCCCTTTGTGAGTGTCCCCAGTGCCCTGAGTGGTGCCCAGTGGAGTCATCACTGTCCCAGCCAGCTGTGATTGCCACACTTAATCCCCTTCATCCCTCAGAAGACAATGCCAGGACGATCCCTGCCCAATGCCATCCTCACAGTGACCATCACTTCTGTGTCACCTCCCCTGAAGTGCTCTCACTGGAGCCACACCCAGGTCTGCAGCCCTCACTGGGCCATGTCCCCATGGATGCTGCATGGTCCTGGTCCTGCCTAGCACCTTTCCAGCTCCTCCCCATGGTGGTATTTTGATATGGAACCAGGTGATCCTTTCCTTTGCCTTCACAGTTTCTATCCCAGCACTATAACCCTGGATATGCTACTTTTAATTAGAGGGGAAGCATTGTTAAGTCAGGTGATTTTCCCAACAAACTCCTGTTCGATGGCTGTACCACGGTGAGCTGGGTCAGATGGTTTGTAGTCAGATCCCTCCAACACTTGTGCAAAGTGGGCCTGGCTAGAAAAAACACTGGATTTCCTCCCATAGTCATTTAATTGGATGAAGAAGCAGCTTTTTTTTAGCTTATAAAAATACAAAGTTACATGTATTGGTGCTAATTCCTTTTATTAATTGAGGAGGGTGTAAGAAATAACAAACACAGCTCAAACAATGCACGATGCTGCAGTTTCCTCAACAAGTAGAGAAGGTGGTGATGGAAACAGCCCATGAAATCACCAGCCTAGGTACATGCTATCACTTTTGTTTTTTCCTGGAGGTCACTGGGTGTTTGATCAGCCCTTGTAGACTGTCCTTTGGATGTGATACACAACCCCCCTCAGGTAAATATTTGGCCAGTGGATGGGGATATCTTCCCCTTTGCAAGTCCCTTATCTGTCCCAGTGCAGCCTGAGCCGCTGGCTCCCGCGTCCCACCCCGACTGCTATTCCACAGTGCTGGGGGGATGGCAGTCACAGCCTGGAAGTGGTATTGCTTCCCTCCCGGAGAAGGTAATTGCTCCAGCAGAAGAAATTAGGCACCATAATGAAATGAGCATAAAAAGAGCCCCTCGCTCGCTCCTCGGATCACAAATATCACAGACGTTGCACCCGGCGCAGTGGCAGCGACTCTGCCAGCACCCTTGTGGCTGCAGGGAACCCGAGCAGGGTTTGGATGGAACCACGCCATAAACTTGCCCCTTTCTGCCTTCACGAGCTTCTCAGGTTTCTCCTAATTTCCAGTGTCTTGGCTGCCTTTTTCTTGGCTTTATTTCCATGCTTCGAAAGCGTGTGAGGGGCTCAGCAGCACTGTGTGCGGCTTTAAAGCCTCCTCTGAGTCTCCCAAACCTGGGAAGGGAGGAGACTTCCTTTTCTAGAGGAGCCACACATATCTGAGCTTCGGTTTTGCAGTGCAGCAGGACAGGTCACTTTACCAAAATGGGCAAAAGCACTAAAGGTCTATGAAGGCTGTTTTATCAGCTGGAGCTTTGCAGCAATCCAGACTGGGATGGGGCTGGCTGTGGCTTCCTCTTTCCCACTTTTTCTCCAAGCTGCACAAAGTCCTGCCCACAGCATCTTCCTCTTCTTCCCAGCCTGCATTTTCTTCCTCAGCCTGTCACTCCTGCTGGGATGCTGCTGTAACCATCACCAGTGCATCAGCCCCACCTCACCAGCTCCGAGTTTTGTTCATTCTGGAGGTGCCCTGGAGGAAGGGCCGGCAGCCCCTTGGCTGCTGGGAATCCACTCGAGCAGCACTTCGCCCATTCATCATCTCCTTGGACGTTACAAGAGAATCTGTCCACTTAAAACAGGATTATTTCTGGGTGGCAAACTGCAAAGTTAATTTGGCTCTAATCCCTTTAAACAGAACCAGTAATTGGAGTGATAATGACACTCCTGGAGGGCTCTCCTTACCGGGGCAGGGGAAGGTCTGCAGGCAGATGAGCCTGACCTCTCATCTGGCACAGCAGGGACAGCACGGGCACGGCACTGGGGAGGGCACCAGGATGAGCAAATCCCCTCCACGAGGGGCCACAGTGCTGGGTTGGGACCCCCAGCCACCCCCAGAGCACTGGGACCCTCCTGCCTGCCCCGTGTCCCTCGCTGCCTGCTTCCAGAGAAGGAGCCTGAGAATAAACAGCTTTAATCACACAATCCCCACTTCCTATTGCTAATAATATTATCATCATGATATTAAGCCAGTTAATTCTTTCTCTCAATTTATTTGCTTTTGTTTTTGTACTCCCATGTTGTAATTTTCAATTTAATTAGTTTCAGTGTTTCTGAGGGCAATAGGTCTTAGTTTATCTTTGGAGCTAATAGTCCTAATTGTTTACCCTTTCTTTGGCAATATCTCATTAACTTTATGGGCCATCATTTCCATGGCACCTCCAGAATTAATTCCTCACTCTTTGAACCATCTTCCTAAAATCTTCACGGCTTTTTGCTTCCCTAATCCTGCCTGACCTTGCCCATCCTTGCTGGCTGCTCTTGTGGCTCAGCACTGCTGTGTCCCCACCAAGCCCCAGGGCAGCAGGTGGGACAGGGAAACCTCTGGCTCCTACTCTGGCCTTGGGCAGAGCCCCGCATCTGCCACCTGCTCACTGTGGCCAGCTCTCCTCTCTTTGTGTCCTCCCACAAATGCTCCTGCTCCTCTAGACTGGTTTTGGTCATTGTTTCTATCTCTAACTCTTGAGTCACTTACCCTGCTGATGGAGGGGTCTGGATATTCCCCTCAGCTTCAGCGACCGCAAAATGTTTTCCCTCTCTCAAGCAGTGGAAAAGCTGTTGGGAAACCAAGGCATTCCATCACTCTGAGGCAGCTGATGAGGTGCAGATTCATTAGCCCTCCACTGGCCCCCCGAGCGAGCTCCATGCTGGGATTTGGGAGAGGTGGCCGTGCCACTGGGCACCCTCGCTCTGGGCAGAGCTCACAGACAGCTTCCCTACCCCAGCTCCTGCCTTCAGACCCCATTAATCTCACTCCTAATGACTTTGTGTTCACACACGAGACGTTTTTGGCCGCAGAGGCGAGCGGCAGATGATCTCTCCCATTGGTTGTTCCACCTCGCTTGAATGATGTGTACCAGGAAATGGGTCTGAATTTTTAGCTCAAATCATGCTTGGAGGGTGTGCTTGGGACCTGGAGGGGCTCATTTGGCTGTAATGACTGCAATGCCACGGAGTTTTCCCTGGACCTTCCCAGTTCCACAGCCAGCTTCACCCTTGGGACCGGAGGGTGGCACACCCTGAGCCCCCTGGTGCCCACCCGGCTGGAGGGGCAGAGCAGTGCAGGCTTGCCCAGCTGTGGAAGGATGCCAGGAGTCTCCCTGGGTTACAGCTGCCTGCTCAGCACCAGAATATGATTTCCCATTAAGCAGACAGGGAGGGATCTGCTGGTGGCCGCTGCGAGGGCACCTGAATTATTGATTGGAACATGGCTCCAGCCAAGGCACTGAAGGCAGCGAGAGCAGCTCCTTCCCAGCCAACCTCACCCAGCTCATGGCAAATCCACTGACCAAGCCCCCCAAGTGCTGCCTGTTCTGCACAGCCCAGGCTTCACAGCGGGCAAAGGCCACGGCAGGGAAAAGACGGCTGGAATTGTCCCCGGCGGTCACAGGCACTTGGATAAATGGCTTTGAGGAGCAGCCGAGGGAAGGAGAGCGTTCCTAAAGCTCCTCAGTGTGTTACAAGACAGCCCAGGCTGGGCTGAGGCTGGGGCTGAGGCTGCTGCTGGCGTGCAAAGTGCACGGGGGCGAACAAACACACGTTTGTGCAACATATGGGCAGACACACACAAAGTACAAACCAGCCATATGGGCACACGCTGCTGCCAAAGTCACTGCTCCCATGCTGTCCTTTGGTTATTTTTCATCTTCCACGGGCTGCTCCAGAAGTGCTGGGTCTCCATCCTGCACATCCCAGGCCCAGCACTGACTCCCACTTTGCTTTCTGTAGGCCAATCTGAGCATTTTCTGGATGCTTCCATTCCTTAAATTTCATTGTGTTTGCCTGACAGCTTGCATAGGGTTTCAAAAAAGTCTTCTTGAGGGTTGGTGGGCGGGCAGGCAGATCTGATCCAAGCTGGGAGAGGTGGCAGTGCTGGGGCAGCACATGGAGACAGAGCCAGATGTGGCAGCAGAGGCTTCTGGAAGGGAGCCCATGGCAAGTGGCAGCATTTCTCTAACCCCATATTGACTTTGGCTTCCAGAATCAATTTTCTTTATTAGCTGATGAATCTCCTCAAAAGACTTTCTGTACTGAATCTAGATAAATTATTTAACCAGCAAATTCCTTCTGCTCTAGCACTGCTCCAGCACTGGGATTTCATGGGGAGGAGTAGCAGAGAGGGGTGAAGGGCCAAGGTCACTGCCAGCAGAGCAGCAGAGCACAAAGGGGTTTGCTAATAAGTGACCAGAGAGTGACTGTAAAACTGGCTATTAATAAGAAACAGGTTTTTGACAAAATGCTGGGATTAGCAGTGAATACAAGGAACAAGTCATGGGAGACTATAGCCTTAATTATTCATGCCAGCAAATTGCTGCAGATGGAGGGAGAGCACAGTGCTGATGTGGGCAGGAGCAGGCAGAGGACACGAGGTGGGTTGTCACCTGCCCTGGACGAGCTGCACCCACAGGAAGAGATGCTCCAGCCTCCATGGGGACACAGGGATGTGAAATGTCCACGTGGTGTCAGGGGTGCTGCGTGCGGCAGGATGAGCTCCGTGGATTTTGAGACTCCGAATGCCCACTCAGACATTGTGGTTGTGAGCACCTGGATAATCACCTGGAGAGCCCTGGGGAGGGTTGGCACGGGAAGGGTGCTCCACCCCGCTGCCCTCCTCCCCCAAGGCCTGCTGTGAGTGTCTCATTTGCTGTGTAAAATCGGGCTCCACGCGCTTGACAGGGCCGGGCAGCTTCAAGGCCAACTCTAACTGATGAGCCACAGAGCAAGAAATAATTCTGCCTCCAAGAGTAATGCTGGCTCACGAGGTCAGAGTATTCCAACATATTTATAGCCAGTAAAGAAAACGATTGTGTTAAACGGCAGCTGAAGCACACGGAGACCCAGCCAGGGCTGCTGTCTGTGGCTGTTTGTTATCTCACTGGGAGCACAGTTATCCAGCTCAGGATTTGCATCCCCAGGACTTCACAGCAACCCCCCTCAGCAGCCTCTTTGGGGGGTCAAGAGACGAATGTGTGCTTCCTGCAGAATGAAGCTGCACATCCCAGGCTGACCTGGGGCTTGTGAGGCATTGGCAGGTGCCAGGCAGTGGTGGTGCTGAGCAGAGGAGCAGCGGGGTCCTGCAGCTGTGCATCCCCTCCTGTGTGCATCCACCTGTGTGCATCCCCCCTCGTGCATCCCCCTGTGTGCATCCCCCCTGTGTGCATCCTCCCTCGTGCATTCCCCCCATTTTCCATCACCAAGCATAACCCACAACGCCCAGGACGGGCAGAGGGACTCAGAGTTCCTCACAGCCTGTCTCCTTATGGAAACCACACCGAGATGAGTTCGACCTGGTTCCAATAATCAGCTATAAATAGCAAGCTCAATTAAGGCAACCAAACAAAGGCGGTGATGGATACCTGCCCGGGAGGCCCTGGGGGACGGGGGGCAGGGAGTCTGGGTTTTTGCTTGTGCAAACACCAGGTTTTTGTGGAAAGCTGCCAGCGGTGGGTTAGGCACAGGACAAGGACAGAGGGGACCAGGAGGCCGCACACCAACCACACAGGCACACAAAGCAAACTGCTCAACATCCATCCTCACGTGGCTGAAGTGCTGCAATGCCTGGCCCTGAGCATCACCCACTGGGTCCCAGCCCAACTCCAGCTCCTCTTCCAAAGCCCCTCTCTCACTCTGGGACAGTGGCTGCTGTCCCAGCCTGTGGATCACCTGGGATCAGAGCTTTGCTGTCTGGGTAAGCAGCCTGGCAGCCCAGCTAAGGAGCACACAGGTACCAGTTCTTCGACCCTCGTCTGCAGGGAGCAGAGGCACAACCCCAGCAGCCACCGTGGTGAGTGGCTGCAGAGGTGAGTGCTTGGCTGGGTCCCTCTCATCCCACCAGCACGCCCTGGCCACTCTTTAGGGAGCTCCTCAGTGTTCCCATTATCCCCACAGCAGCCGAGGTTTGGAAGCACTGGGAACTGAGCGGATAAATTTGAAGTACACACAACTCACAGTGTGTACATCAACGCCAATTTATTCAGACTGAGCAGCTCAGACATGCTTGTAGCAGCTTTGAGAGCATGTTTATCAGCCAGGCTACTTGGGAGATCATTGCCATTGATTGCCATGTCATTGTCACTCCTGGGGCACCACGGGAGGCCGAGGGAGCGAGATGACATTGTCGGCAGGAGCCAGCGAGGTGGGGAGCTGACGTTTCCTGGGAGGGCAGGTGTGCCCGTGTCAGGCAGAGCTGCCGTGCTCCCTGGTGCCCTGAACTGCCTCGTAGGGAGTGCAGACCTCAAAAAATCCTGAGCTCTGGAGACCCAGAAATGGCAGCACGCCTGGCCAAAAGCATTTGTTTTTTATTGCTATTTATGTATGGATTGCTGTAGTGCCACCTGCAAGGAGAACACAGGGGGGTTTAATAAGGAGAGAAGAAAATCCCACCTGATGGCAGCAGAAACAGAGCAAACGCTCTGCAGAAAGGAGACAGGCAAAGGTGAGCTGAGGACTGGAAAAATCTCTCCCCCAAAGGAATTAAAGAGCTCTGTCTGTTGAGCTTATTAGAAAGAGCAGGAGAAACAATTGGCCCCCTGGCATGGAAGTCACAGCCCTGCAGGGCTACCAGGGACAGGGGAGCATGAAGAGACCCAAAGGATGTGACTCCCCAATTCAAAAGCAACCCTTTTCTTCCAATAGCACCAACAGGCAATCAGTGATGCTGAGAGGAATGACGGGCAGTCCCAGCCCGAGGAGAACTCTTTCAGCTCTCCTGACAGTGGAGCTGGGAAGGAGGGCTCAGCCAGGAAGGCAATGGTCAGAACAAGAGGCTGTGGATGCTGCTTATAGCCAGAAAGGATCAGCCATCGAAAAGCCCAGAGAACTTTAATCTTTACTCAGACTCCTCGTTCCTAATCCCTGCTGTGTCACGCCAGCACGACCTTCTGGGTGCAGCTGTGCATCAGCAGATCTCCAAGGACTGGATCACGCAGGTCACTCTTGCTGTCCCCTTTTGGGGAGGCCAGCAGGTTGAAGCCAGCGCTCANGCTCAACATCCATCCTCACGTGGCTGAAGTGCTGCAATGCCTGGCCCTGAGCATCACCCACTGGGTCCCAGCCCAACTCCAGCTCCTCTTCCAAAGCCCCTCTCTCACTCTGGGACAGTGGCTGCTGTCCCAGCCTGTGGATCACCTGGGATCAGAGCTTTGCTGTCTGGGTAAGCAGCCTGGCAGCCCAGCTAAGGAGCACACAGGTACCAGTTCTTCGACCCTCGTCTGCAGGGAGCAGAGGCACAACCCCAGCAGCCACCGTGGTGAGTGGCTGCAGAGGTGAGTGCTTGGCTGGGTCCCTCTCATCCCACCAGCACGCCCTGGCCACTCTTTAGGGAGCTCCTCAGTGTTCCTATTATCCCCACAGCAGCCGAGGTTTGGAAGCACTGGGAACTGAGCGGATAAATTTGAAGTACACACAACTCACAGTGTGTACATCAACGCCAATTTATTCAGACTGAGCAGCTCAGACATGCTTGTAGCAGCTTTGAGAGCATGTTTATCAGCCAGGCTACTTGGGAGATCATTGCCATTGATTGCCATGTCATTGTCACTCCTGGGGCACCACGGGAGGCCGAGGGAGCGAGATGACATTGTCGGCAGGAGCCAGCGAGGTGGGGAGCTGACGTTTCCTGGGAGGGCAGGTGTGCCCGTGTCAGGCAGAGCTGCCGTGCTCCCTGGTGCCCTGAACTGCCTCGTAGGGAGTGCAGACCTCAAAAAATCCTGAGCTCTGGAGACCCAGAAATGGCAGCACGCCTGGCCAAAAGCATTTGTTTTTCATTGCTATTTATGTATGGATTGCTGTAGTGCCACCTGCAAGGAGAACACAGGGGGGTTTAATAAGGAGAGAAGAAAATCCCACCTGATGGCAGCAGAAACAGAGCAAACGCTCTGCAGAAAGGAGACAGGCAAAGGTGAGCTGAGGACTGGAAAAATCTCTCCCCCAAAGGAATTAAAGAGCTCTGTCTGTTGAGCTTATTAGAAAGAGCAGGAGAAACAATTGGCCCCCTGGCATGGAAGTCACAGCCCTGCAGGGCTGCCAGGGACAGGGGAGCATGAAGAGACCCAAAGGATGTGACTCCCCAATTCAAAAGCAACCCTTTTCTTCCAATAGCACCAACAGGCAATCAGTGATGCTGAGAGGAATGACGGGCAGTCCCAGCCCGAGGAGAACTCTTTCAGCTCTCCTGACAGTGGAGCTGGGAAGGAGGGCTCAGCCAGGAAGGCAATGGTCAGAACAAGAGGCTGTGGATGCTGCTTATAGCCAGAAAGGATCAGCCATCGAAAAGCCCAGAGAACTTTAATCTTTACTCAGACTCCTCGTTCCTAATCCCTGCTGTGTCACGCCAGCACGACCTTCTGGGTGCAGCTGTGCATCAGCAGATCTCCAAGGACTGGATCACGCAGGTCACTCTTGCTGTCCCCTTTTGGGGAGGCCAGCAGGTTGAAGCCAGCGCTCAGCTGCCCAAAAATTAGGCTCTAAATCACCTGGCTGGCAGGGACATGGGGGAGGCAGGGTATCATGACCTGAGTGGGATTGTGGCCAGGGCAGCCTGGCAGCAATTCCTTGCTGGTGGAGCAGCAGGAGGAGAGACTCTGGGGAAACCAATGGAGCTGCAATTCCTCTTGGTGAAACCGGCACCAAAATGACTCGGTTTGTAGTCACCGTGGGCTCTGCCTTGTTTGCCTGTTTGCTCTCTGCTCATTGCATTTCCAGCTGCTCCTGTGTGTATTTGCACTTCGCAGGCTTTAATTGGGATGGCTGAGCAGAGCCCGTCCGCAGCCGGCGATGCCACGGTGATAACTAACAGGAGGCACAAATTAGAACAAATAAATCTGAATCCAATTCAATTCCTTGTGCAATCAGGAAGATCAACACGTCAAACTGTGGGCACTATAAATTAAAAGCCGCCAAGGAGACAGTGGAAGGCGCTGCCTGGCTGCTGTGGCTGGTGTTCAAAAGGCTTTTCTTCCTCGCAGAGTGAGCGAGAGCCTGTGAGATGAACAGCGGGATCTTCCCCACGCTGCCAGGAAGGTTTTTTGCCACCAGAAAATTTCTTTCAGCAGATATGAAAAGCCTCTGCTGCAGGTCGCGGCGAAGGTGGGTTTGTGCTGCTGAGGGAGGCCCAGGGCAGGCTGCGTGGGCTGAGTTTTGCACTGGTCTCCTTCCTGCGTCATCACTGGCTGGTTTTTTAGTCCATTTGCAATAAACAGGTGTGCACAGGTCAGCTCTGCTGTGGAGCTCCAGAGGTTGTTGATGTTCCCCCGAGCATCGCGTCCCAGGGCCTCCTGCACAGAGAGAAGCAGGTGAGGGGGGAATCTCACTCCTGGTTCAGGAATTAAGGCTTCTCTGGTAGATTAGTGCACTTCAAAGGGTGAAAATGTTCCAAAATACTGTGAAAAAAATTCAAATCAGTGTAATGCAAAGGACACACAGGCAGATAAACACCCCGGAGGCTCGCGGGTGCGCTTGGTACCATGGCGTTTTTCACGTCCCTTTGGCTGTTACCTGGCTCTGTTTGATTCATGGAACTCTCTCTGCTGCAGGGCCCAAAACAAGTGGCACATGGGGAGGAGGGGTAGAACACCCCTGGAGGATAAGCAGAGCTGTCACCTGCTGAGAGCTGTGCCCACCTCTGGGCTATGAGCACTTCCCTGGTCATTGCTTCCGTGCCTGCCGTGTGCCATTGGCTTTTTCACCTCTCAGCTGCCCTCTGAGTTTTACTGGATTCTTGTGTTTAAAATTACAAGCAGGTCCTTGGAATTGGCATTGGCTGTTTTAAAGATGTGCTGCATCTTCGTGTGTCACGCCAGCACGAGCCAAGCACATTAGAAGCTGCTGGATAATAGGCAATTACTGCTCTTAAACAGACGAGGCATTCACGAGCGGAATGGGCTGCATCTTAAATCATCCATAAATCCTCTAATAGTGCTTCTATTAATACCTGGTTTCTGGCACATTCCTAATGATTGCATTTCTTATCAAAGCACTGCTTTTCCTTGGCTTCTGGGGAGAGGAGGAGAAGGCAGGAGCCAGTGTGGAGCTCAGTGAGGGAAACCCAGGCAGCCCAGGCAGGTGTTTGCTGCATCATCACAGGCAAGGGCACAGCTGTGCCACACTGGAGGGATGCCCCCAGACCAAGGGGTTACAGGAGTGGGCAGGCAGGGTGAGGGAAGCTCTGCCTCCACCCCACGGGCATCATTCTCCTTCCAGAGCATTGCTGGAGTCTCCCCTTCACCAGGATTTCTGACGCTGGGCACCTCAGCTCTGCCTTCCGCACAGCACAGGCAGCACCTTTTGGAAGGGGATGAGGCTTTAGAGCCAACAGAACCTCCCTGGTGCTCTGGCTGGTGTCAGAGGAGCTGAGAGGGCACCCTGAAGTTTGGATACTCCGCGGACGTGGCTGGTCTGGGCGCGTGGGGCCGGCTGTGAACGGCGCTCGAACCGCCACACACTCCAGAGGACGAGCGCGCACCATTCACGTCTCATTAAAGCTTTCTGAAATATTATCCTTCTCTTCTTTCCTGCGTTTTCCCCCTATTAAGCTGAAATCGTGCTTCCTTCGGAGAACGCAAGTCATTTGTTACCATAACAACTCTCCATCCTGAGCGTGGCAACGCTCCCCTCCCTGAAAAACACATCGGCCCTGGTGCAGGCAGGACCCTGGTGCAGGCAGGACCCCTGGCACTGCTGTGGTTCCATGGATGCCAGGCTTCCACATGGTCGTTTATGACCTGGCTCTGAGTTTTGGACGATTTGAGCTGCCCCTGGCGTTGCTGGCACAGAGCCCCACAGGCAGCATGTCCTTGGCAGGAGCGGGTCAACAGCTTCACCTGCCAGCCCTGCCCCAATCACTGTCTCCACAGCATGAGGTTCTTCATTTCTGGTGGTTTAAATTATTTTTTTTCCCTTGCCCCAAAAACTGACCTGACCCCAAAGGAAAAGCGCAGCTCCAAGAACCTCCTTCTCCAGGTACTGCCTTTTGGAAATTCCCCATCCTGTTTCTGGATCTTTGCTGTGCCAGGGAATGACTCTGCTGTGTTCATGTGAAAATTAAACAGGATAGATGAAGCTGCAAAATTGGATTTGCTTCCATACATCAAAATAGCCCCTGAAAACTCAGTCCATGGAAAAAGTGGGATTTTTGAGAAATGAGAGTGGTGCACAATGTTAATGCCCCACCTTTCTGAATCTCCCTGACACCATTCGGCTTTACTAGGTCCATAAAAGAAATTAAAATACAGTTAAAATGGATTTCTTAAATGGGCTTGTAAAAGCTTTTGATGGAAGAACCACTTTATCCTTCTAACTTTTTTATGACATCTATTCCCACTTTTCCTCTCACTATGAACTTTTAATGACTTGGGATTTTTTTTTTTACAAACCGACTCATTTGTAATTCCCCACAGACACCTTTACACTGTGGTGTAAATCCTGAGGCAAAGCCAGACCTCAGAGACACAGTTAGGACAGGATCCTGTGCCTGGATATCCAGGGACTGGCTCTTCAGGCTGCTCCTGCCAGGAGAGCTCAGGATCGACCACCAGATGCCTTCAAAAGTGCTAAATGTTGTTATTATGATATCACCAAACTACACCATGTGTTGCTAAATTTATCTTAATGTTGATATGACAATGGTGGTGATGATGATGATGGTGGGAATGTTGTCCATTGCCACTCTCCAGCTGTGCCCAGGAAGAGCACCAAGGAGGTGACAGCTCCTCAGTGGTGCCAGGGCACAGGAAGGGTTCAGGGCTGTGGTGCCACCCATCATCTCCCCCATCCAGGCAGGAGACACGGTCCAGCTGCTCAATGCCACAGTGCTGAAATAAAGATGATTAAGGAGATATTCCAGCCTCTTCTTTTCTCCCTCTCCTCAGTAAATGTCATGCTTCAGGGGAGTATAGCCAAGAAAAGTTCAAAGTAATAATATCAGAAATCTGCTTCTCTTTTCCTTTTGACATTTTATTGTGATATGAAATAGCAGGGGATAAAAGCTCTAATGGGGATATTTGGTTCTTTCTTTCGGAGAGCATTTGAAGCGCTGGCTGGTTATGACTCACATGGATTATGATATATGCAAATCTTTAAGGGCCTCATTCACAAAGCCGAGGCAGCCATGCCGCTCTTCCAGGGGATTTACTCAACGGGAGATAAAGCCTGGGTGACTGATGCCCAGGGTCCCCACTCGTCACCAGGCCTCTGCCACACGTCTCCAGCTGCTTGTCCCAGCTGGGAAGGCTGGTCCTGAGGATGGTGGGGCTGTGACTGCCCTCACCAGTACAGCAGCACCCATGGAGAGGGTGGATGGTTCCGTGGGGAAAACCAGTCATCTCCCACCCTGCCTTCCACGGGAGACAGCTGCACCCAGCACCCACTTCTTCCAATTAAGGCACAAGCTCTTTCTCCATGGACCACTTTGATGATATTTCTGTGTCAGCTTTAAACCAGATATTTCACACTCATAAACACTGGCGAGTAACCAGGCTGTAAAATACAACTTTAATAATGTTAACTGGTAATGTGCAGGCAGTCTTGTTGATTGGTGTAGGGGAAACCGGGTTGATTTAAAAAATATAATAACCCCCTCGTTCCACATTGAATCCTCTCGTAATTAGAAGCTGTTATTGCTCTCCAACAAATAATCTTCCGAATGAAGTCCATTCCACAGAGAGTGATCAAAGGGTGATTTAATTAAATTTTCATGTTTAATTTTCCTTTTTCATTCCTGACTTTTTTTGTCTCCTTCTCTTGCAACTGCTGTTGGAGGAGGGAAAGGGGCAGGTGGGGATCAAAGAGTGGCTGGGTCCCACTCTGCTCTGGATGGGGCATCTTCCCTCTGAGTGTGCCTGGCTGCTGACATCCAGTCAGGACCTCATGGTATGAACCGCCAGAGTGTGGGTTTCCCCTTCGTGGTGTCTTGGTTTTAGTTATCTGGTCCACAGCCAGCTTAAATGTAATACTTAATTTAGAGCAATAACACTTAAATTATGAATTGTCTGCTGTAAGTATAAATTATACATTTTGGAGATGAATATTCAGGTCCTAATTCAAAGCAGCAGATGTGGCATGGAAATGTTTGCAGGCAGACACGATTCCAAGCCATGACTGGGTTTGATTTTCCCTGGGAAGCCGTCCTTGGCAGACCCTCCCTGGCCGAACTGAGAGTCCGTTTGGGAGCACTACTTGTGACCCCAGGTTTGTTTGTTCTGTTCCTTTGGAGGGGTGGGGTTGGGTTTGGGGGATGGCATGGTCAGACACAGTGGGAGGTTGGCGGCTGTCCGTGCGCGGTGAGGAGCCGATGCCATCGGGGACGTGACTGTCGTCGGGCTGAACACGGCCAGCACCAGGTAGTGTGACACCTGAGCTGAACTTGGGTGTGGCCATCCAGGAGGGACCTTTCCTCTGCCAGCACTGAAGGGGCCATTTCTGGGGAGAAGCTCAGCCCTGCGCCAGTGCTCCTCCCATCGGTGCGTTCCATCCCCAGTTTGCGCTCGTAAGGAAACGGGAGATTGCAGATTAAGGGAAAACACACACGTTCTTCTCTGGGATAAGACTCCTCCGACCCAGCCTGTGCTGCTGCTCTGGCTGAGCCAGAGCCTCCCCGCTCCCCGTGCTGCCACTGATGTTCCTAAAGAATTCATCAAAGTGACAAGGCTACAAAAGCCGCGCGTTACCGCTCCTCCGTTCCCTTGCCACTCACCGGAAAATAAGGCCCCTGCTGAGCTGCATATGATCCGTTTCAATTATTTTTTAATTTTCAACATGTTAGTCAAACTCCGACACGCAGAGAAAAAGGAAAAATTCATGCAAAGTACCCTCGAAAACTCCTGTTCGGGTAAAAAGCTCTTCTGTCATGAATACGCAATGGCTCCTGGAGCTACTGGTGAGTTAGTGTGCATTTACAGAAGCTGCATTTACATACAAATACAATTTCAGCCAGCATTTGGAGGTGGAGAGAGATCTCCTTTCTTCCCCCAGTCCGGACTGATTCTGCTCTCGCTGGTTTAGATGCTTGCATTAAGACGTCTGCTGACATGCATCTGTTTCATAAGAGCATGGATAAGGAGCGTGGTTTGCTGCCGGCAGTGTTCCTCCCCCTTTTTTCTAATCATGCAAATAATCTTTCTTCAGGGACTAACTGCTGTGTCCGTGGGCATGGGACGTGGGTGGGAAGGAGATGTGGGTGGGATGGGGATGCAGGAGGGGTGGAAATGTGCTTGGGATGGAGATGCAGGGGGGATGGGGATGGGATGGGGATGTGGGTGGGATGGGGATACAGGCAGCAGCTGCTCCTGGGCCTTGAGGCACATCTGTGCCAGTTATGCAGAGCTGGACTGGTGCTGTGCAAACTTCAGGTGTTTGCATTCAGCCTCGTGCTGCTGGCGCCAGAGATGGGCAGGAGGGAGCATGGCACTCCTCATCCCCAGGCTGAGCCCAGTGGTGGCTTTTTCCAGCGGTCACACTGGCAATGCTCAGCTGCTGGGACATGGAGCAACAGAATCCCAGTCCAGCCTCCTCATTGCTCACAGTGCTGGAGCTGCTCTGCCTGGACACTACATGGCCTCTGTGAGCCACAGAACCCTCTGCTCTGCCTCAGCCCCCGAATTTAGCAAACACTGAAGGCAGGTCCCAGCACATCTCCGCAGTACACGGTGCTGAGCTACATGTGGAACTGTCCTGTGGCAGGGAGATTGCTCTTCCTCCACCACTCTGCACTGGGTTTTCCAGATCAGACTGTGTCAGTGTTAATGCCAGTGCCAAGCTGACTCCCAGCTGTGGCTCTGGGGCATTGCCACACGCTGAAGGACACGGGGTGCTCGCCGTGCCCATCCCACACCACACCCTGCCTGCTCTGTCTCCCTTTCCTGATCAGGCCCCACCAACCACTCTCAAGATATATTGCTGCCCTCGTGCCCCCCACAGTCTCAGCTTCTACACAAATACTTTGCTGATGGTAAAACCTTTATTTTTAGCTTTGCTTTTTCACTGAAATACAGAGAATTCCCCTCAGACCTCTCAGTAATGAATCGCAGAGAAAGTTTCTCTCCAGTTCATCTGAACGGTGCTCAGCTGAGGGGGTGGAAAATTACTGAAAAACTTTAATAGTAAGTAAGAAAAAAATCTTAAATTCATCCTTTATGGCATTTTTAATCACATTGGGCATGATTCATTTCACATGCAAATCCAGCCTCGCGCTCTCTGTGCCGCTGAAGCATCTGACTTCAAACTACCACAGCACAAAACCGCTTCGGCAGATTCAGATCTTCACCAAAAAGCAGCCAGAATTCTAATTTGACTTTGAAATTGGGGATTCCTTTTGTGAGGGCGAAATGGTGGGCGTATCAGACCCTGACATGGCACCTTTCCCTGTCTAGCAGTGGGTCAGGAGAGGTTTCCCCACTGCAGGGGTTTGTGTCCCCCCAGCTGCAGCAGCAGGTCTGTCTGTCTGGGCCTCCCCAGGTGTTCTGCAGGTATCTTTCATCTCAACATTGGGCAATCCAGCAGCGGCTTCCCTCTGTTCAACTCTCAATATAAATAAGTAGGTCACCCGTCCCATCAGGCCGGTGGGAGCAGGGTTCTGTGGCAGGGAAGGGGCTCCTGTGCTGCCCCCCAGCCCTGCCTCATCCCGGAGCTGGGATCTGCCCATCAGTCCATCCCCAGGTCCTGGGTGCCAGGGGCACAAAAGCCCAGAGCTCCACAAAGCTCTGCTGTGTTTCAGGCTCCATTCCCCTGGAAGCACAGACCTTCCTTCCTTCACACGTGCAAACACCGAAACTTTGGCCAAAAAGGCTTTTTATCAAAGTTTTTTCATTAGGGAAAAAACCCACTCCGACTCTCTCAAGGCTCCTCCGAAGGGGAAGCCAGGTGCAGCAGGGCTTTTATCAGCTCATTTTTCTTCCTTAGATTTTAGTCCAACCAGATTGCTCTTTGCTCCTGCAATGCTCCTTCCTGGCTGCGGGATAAATAAGGCACAAAGCGTTTAATTGATCAATAGGGACATAATGAAGTGGCCACCGTGCCCTGACAGAGGCTCGGTCAGAGGGGACCACGGGCTCTGCACAGCCCAGTGTCTGTGAGGGACATGGCTCGGGTGTCCACTGCAGCTGGAGGCACATCAAACATTTAGTGAGGTGCTCTCAATCAGAGTAAGCTGAGCTAGGAAATGGAAATAGCGACCTGCATCTGAGCTGCCCCACAGCACTAATGTAAAAACCCCAAATCCTTCGATTCTGGCAGCACCATGGCTGGAAGGATGAGGGGAAAACCAGCCCCTTGCTGTGAAAGGTGTGGATAAAGCCAATGACAAGTTTTCTTCAGCTCAAAGGAGGTGGGGATGTTTCCAAGTGTCAGATTTTCTGTCTTACTCCTTCTCTTACTGCATTTCCCACCTCTTTCTTCTGGAAAAATACCATGAAAGGAAGATTTGTTCAATGTTCAGATTTGCATTGAAACCCCAAGAAGAGGTGATAGGCCAGGCTGCACCCAGCTGGGAGCTTGCCTGAGGGTGAAGGTGTTTCTCTGTGTGAAGATGAAAATGGCATTTCTTACATCAGTTTTGGCTCTGAATTGGACACAGTTTCCCATAAGGAGATGAAATATTTAAAAACAAGTATATGAAAGAGAAAGTCAGCCTTTATTAAAATGACTTCATCATTTGAGACTGATGCTTTCAAGTACTCTTGTAATTCATCCTTATAGATATAAAATTATCATCTGAAGGAAGATTGTTAATAAAACTGACACTTCCCCATCAGTCAACTTAATTCACAATATCACATTTTCCAAATCCAATTATGCCTGCCTGATGACTGACATTCTCTTCAGCGTTATTGTTCGTGTGGAAAAGTGGATACAGAAGTCACATGCAAGGAATCTGGCGAATGTTGGGACAGCTATCCCTGGAAAACTTCAGCCACTCCAGTGTGAGCTCTCCAGGACCTGGCTCTGCCCAGCAGTCAGAGATGAAGCCTCTGAGCAGCCAGCACGTGTTTCTCAATGCTTTTTCAACACTGACTCGATAATTTTCCATGCGTGATCAAATGCTTTACCCAAGCCACTGGTTTCCTACCAGCTTCTTGTGGTAATGGAATTTTTAAGTTTTACATTTGGATTTAAAATGAGGAACTTACACTCCTGTCAAGGACTTTTTGTTCAAACCAGAAGAGTTATCTCACAGAGTAACTCTGATCCTTCGCTGGGGCACAGAAGGCACTTCTAGGAAATTGTTACTCCATCAACTCCAGGAGCTCTGAGACCACAGTGATCGACTGCAGCCCGGGCATCGACTCAGAAAGGTTCAATAACCACTGAAGAATAGGTTATAGATGTCTTCCAGGCCATGCTATGTGTGGAAAACTGCACCCACTGCAGAGCTCTGTCTGACAATTGTGCTCCTCAGCAGGGTGGGATTCTGGAAGGGCCCTGCCAGCAGCCTGGGGAGCACGGGCTTCACTCCTGCGCAACATCTGTTTCCCCTGTTCACTGCAGACTGGGGGCAGCTCCACTGCTGGGTTCAGACCTCCAGGCTGCTTCCTCTTCTTGCCCTCTCCCCGCCAACGGGAGCCCATCCATCCTGTCCTCCTTGGGGACTCCGACAGGAGCATTCCCTTGGGAAGAGCGCGTTTGACTGAAGGCAGGCGGATGCGGTGCCACAGCAGCGATCGCATGGCAACCATTGCCAGGGAGACCGAGCTCTGCTCTGCAGATCCGTGAGCAACTTCAGCGAGGCCAGGATGGTCCCAAATCTCCCTGCTCTGTGCTTTGTGTGCCCCAAATCTCTCTGCTCTCTGTGCTTCGTGAGCCTTCCCCCTCGCTGCACGACTCACGATAAATAAGATAACGGCCGAGCATCAGGCATCTGCAGGTTCCCAGGACTGGCAGGAAAGGTATAACCTGCCTTTCCCTGCCCTCCAGCTCCAAGCAGAAACAATTCCAATTGGCACAGCCGGGTACCACTTGCCATGGGAGAAGGGAGCACATTTGGGGTCACAGCTGCTCAGCTCGGGTTTTTCTCTCAGGGTCAATGAAGAGTGATTGGAAAATGACAGGGAGCCTCATACACCGGGAGACTGCTCTTGGAACTATCCTGGGACTGCGTTTTGTCAGTCTCATCCCCCTCATGTGCTCACTCCACCTGCAGCATCCCAGCAGGCCTGGGGTGAGGGTGGGAGCCACGGTGCTGCTGGCACTGCTCGGGGGCCATGGGACACCACAGAGCCACAGTCTGCCCTGAGCACCCAGCCGAGCTGCCTCTGGCTAAGGCAGGGGATAAAATCCTAAATTCTTGCCTCAAGGACAGCATCAGAGAAAGCTGAGTTCCCAGGAATCATGGCAGTGTCTGCCCTGTGCAGGAGAAACCAGGGATGGGCATTCCAAGAGCAAACCCCATGGCCTTGCAGCACGGCGGCTCAGGAGAGCAAGCGGGGCCTGGCGCAGGACTCAATTTACTTGGAAAGGCTGTGGGGCCCAGAACACACGAAGCAGATGGATAGCTGGAAGAGCTGAGCTCATTTGTCTTGCTGCCCTGCTAAAAATATCCACGTGTGCTTCTCTGGAGGGTGGAAGAGTTCCCTTCCTGCAGAGTGGTTCTGAAATAAAACCCCTGCAGCTGGGTCTGGCCATGCAGGGTCCTGCACCCAGGGTCCTGTGGGCAGCTCCAGCTTGTGCTGCCCACTTCCTGAAGGAACCAGGGAAAGCTGGTGATGCTGTGTGCACCAGCTCCGTACTTGGCATTCTGCAGTTGCCATGGAAACCAAAGATGTTGACAGCGCTGCCAGGGCTGGGGGTCAGCATGGGGCCTGTCCCAGCAGAGGTCTGTGATGGCTGGAGAGCACAGGGCTGCAGGAGGGACAGACTGTCCTTGAGGCTGAGGGGGGCTGAAAGGCCTTTCCAGGGGGTGTTTTCTGGGCACGTGTAAGGAGGACAAAAAAATCCTAGGGTGCTTCCCAGCCACTGGCTACCAGTGCACCAGGGGCTGGGATGAGAGCTCCCCCGAAGCCTGGAAAAGCAGCTGTGGGCACCCATTAAATACCATCTTCCCTGGGATTTCGACTGTCCTGATCTGAAACCACATTTTTCTCTCCTTTTTATCCCGCCTCAAGAAAATATCGGGATCAATTAATTTCAGCAGCACAGGCACCAAGATCCCCTTCATGCGCTTTCGCAGCGACGAGCCTTGGGGACCACTTACTCAGATTATCGAAAGAACTCGCTCTAGGCAAATATTAGGACCCAGACATCCAGCTGATTAGGAATAGGAGAGCTTAAAAAAAGATAAATTTCCTTTTTCATCCAGATGCTGTGCTCAGGGCTTGAAGTGACAGCTTGCCTGCTGACGGGAAGGTTTGGTTCTGCTGATGTCAGAGGGGAGCAGGCACAGCAGCACACACTGTTTATGCATGTGTGATGTTTAACTGACAGAATCAATCTTCGCTGCTCAGCGCTTCCACGGTGTGTATCAGTTTCCTATGTTGTCCTTAGAGAAATCCCAAGCAGCATCAGCGAGCTGCCTTAAACCACCATTAGATTGAAATAAAAGGAAGAGGAGCCCCGCTCCTTCACAGATTTACAAAGCTATAAGCAATGAACAAGCGATGCCCCATTTTCCAAAGCCCCTCGTGCCGGCTCCGAGTCAGAAACCAGCGGCTGATAACTCATACAGCACGGATGTGACAAACAGGAGGGAAGCAGCCATCTATCACGGCAGCTCCCGAAGCCTTCCAATAAAACAAAGTGCCAAATGGAATTCTAAACCACCGCTGGTGCTTTCATGCTGCTGGGAAGGCACAGCATAAATAACAGGGCTGAAGGGCTCCGATCCGGGCTCACGCTGCTTGGGTCTGTGCTGCTGCAGAGAGGAGCTGCTCAAGCCTCCAGGGATCCTCCACAGCAGAGCTCCGTCTGTTGCTGGAAGGATGCTCCAGTTTGAGGAGGGACCATTTCAGCTTTTCAGAAGAGCCTGAGTGCCACTGAATCACCACAATCTTGTTTTTCCTCCTCTCCTTTGGCTTTTATTCATATGTTACCGTTCCCGTTGCTATTAAGGCTAAAGCAAGGATCGATGATGCCCATATGCTCCCAGCTCTGTTGCAGGAGCCCAGGACTAATTCTGATCTTGAGCCTGTCTTCGGGCCATCTGTTCGCAGCATCACACACGACAACATGTCATTATGGCCGGGAATTTGCATAACCACTGTGGAGGAATTGTGTCCAACTCCATTCACACCAGCCACAATGGGTTTTCTCACGCTGTAGGAAGAGGCTGGAAAAACGAGAAGCCAATGAGAATCTCATCCACGTTTCCTAGGAGGGGCCCAGCCAAAGAGCAGACTGAGGATCCAAGGCACCCCTTTGAGCTGCCTGGGCATCAGCAATGTCATCATCCTCCACCTGTTCACCCCCTCATCCCACTTCCAGCTGTGATCTGACAGCAGCAGCAAAGCTGTGCTGCAGGGCCGAGTGCCGGTGCCTCCAGCCTACCCGCACACCGCCTTCTCCACGAGGTTAACACATTAATTCTCCCAACTGTGACATCAAAGGCTTAAATAACAGCTCGAGATGTGGAAGGCTTGGAGCCACACGGTGCTCGCTGCAGCCCTGGGCCCTCTCCCTCCGTTTCGGCTGCAGAGGAAGCGATGCCAGCAAGAGAGAGTGGGGGCTGCAATCCTCCAGCAGACTGAGATCTCCTTGCCGGGCAGCAACCCTGGCTGGAGAGCCTTCCTCTGATAGCCCATTTTCAGCTTCTCATGCCGACCGCCACTGCTGATATTTGGGCAACGTGGTCCCAGTGGTGTGCCAGCAACTTCCCTGCTGCCAGAGCGGGAAGGGAGCAGGCAGGCTTCAGCCCCAGCCCCACTCATCCTCCCCTTGGCAAGCAGGAAGCCGGGCTGGAAAGCCTCACCCGCTGCCTTCATCAGCGCCAGGAGCACAATGGCCCTTTAACGATAATTACAGGCTTGCGGCAGCTCTGCTGGTGCGCGGGGCTGGGGCTCTCTGGTAGCGAGAGGTGCTGTTTAAGTACTCGAAAGAATGGCACTTAGCAGATGTCTTGGGGTAAATGGTAGGTTAAGCAACACCGAGAGCACTGGTGGAACGAGAGCTAATTTACACTCACATGATTCAATTTGCATGGTTAATTCTATTTAAAGCAAACATCCAGCACCCGCTGGAGCTCCGGAAGGACCACGGTTCTCATTTTGTCTTCTCTGCAATGCTTCGGAGAACAAAATGGTTGGATAATAGATCCAGCCAACGTGGAAGAAGTTTCCTGAAGGCGTTTCCCCTGAAGAGCATCTCTCTACTAATGTCACCATGTAGACACTGCCCATTGCAGAACGTGCATGACCTGGTGAGATTCAGCAAGTGTCCTTCAGCCACAGCAATCGATGAGATCCAACCTATTGCCCACACCAAGCGTTCTCTCAGGATAAGAAACTACCCACCAGGATGGGCACAGAGCCCAGCAGCAGTGCCAGAGAGAAATGCCAGAGATGCCCATAGGAGGAAGAAGTCTAGAGCATTTTAGCAATAATTTAATTACATGGGTCATGTTATATGTGGAATTGGAATATATTTAATTTGTTCCTAATTAAGATTCTTGACAATTTACCGTAGCACCATGGCTCTTTGCCACCTGGATTCTACTGTCCCTGTCTTGCCTCACACGGCCTTTTCCTTGAGGCTTTTCCCCTCCAGTGTGACGCTAGAAGAATGGAAAACACTGATTCTGGTTGGTTCTTGGCAATCAATATTGCTTCTTAACTGAACAATAGCAGTTCTTCATCACAACACTTGGAGTTCAGCAGAGAACAGAAGGCCTGTAAACGCCCTGGATGAGCAGAAAAGCATAAATTACCTCGGAGATAATAAGGCAAACACAAACAGTATTTACGGCTGGTTGGCGCGGCGGTGCCGAGCGTGCAGGGGAGCACACGGCGCCGGGAGCGGAAGGGGAAGGCGCTCGCGCCTTCTTTCTTTTCAACTTGAGAAACACGAAAGCAAAACATCAAAAGAGGTTTCCCAGCACTGTCCTACAGAACATCCGTATCAGCACATGCCGCGGTTTTCCCTTCCTTTCACACGGCAGAGGAAAAGCTCTGCTGCACGCCGGCAGCCGGGCCCAGGCGTGATGGGGGAATCACAGGCGGCGAGCGCTCAAAAGCAACGATCAGAGGAAATATTTCACACACAAGCAACGGGGCTGAAATCCGTCCAACCGAGAACAAATTTGTAAGATTCCAAGCTGGCACCTGGGCTATTTGTGAGCAGCAGAAGGAAGCACAGGCAGTGACTGAATTGCTTGCTGCAAAGCAGCTTGTGTGGCTTGAGTAGCTCCCCAGTATCACCAAGCCTCCTGCAAATTGCTAGGTAACTACACTGAACAGAGCCAAAAATAATCCCTCCTGTGACTTGCTCTGACAGTGTTTGGAAGAGTGAAATAACAGTGTTTCAGCACAGAACAGCGTGATACCAGCTCTGCAGGGTGGCACCAAAGCAGCTCCATCCATGGCACCTAGGTGATGTGCTGGCTGTGGAGGTGGCCAGGATGTCCAGGTCATGCCAAGGGCCTGGGCTCCTCCAGGGTGGGAAGAGAGAAAGGGCAAGACATGGACTTTTCAGACAATGGCGAAACAAAGGCAAAAAAAGGGGTTTTCCACTTGCTCCCCAGGAGCAGAATCAAGTGATGCTGGGAACAACCCACATCTTCTGACCACCAGTGACTCACGGGAAGTCCTTCTGAAAAACTGTGTGCACCAGGGCTATAAATAATGCCCAGCCAGCTCTCAGGTACTGTTTGAAAAATGTCTTGTTATTGCCACGGAAGTTTAGGAAATTTCCTGATTAAATCAAAAAGGCGCCATAAATTGACAAAGTTAGAATTCTCTGGGATGAAAAAAGAAGCAATTTTGTCCCCTGTCAGCAGAATGGAAATGAACGGGCTGAATGAATTAGTGCACGATAAACTTTTTAAAAGCCAAGTTACAATTTAAAGCAGCAGCGAGAGCTGGGGAATGATTTAAGAGTTATAAAAAAACCCTAAGCACCGCTCTATTGCTGTTCTATCCCAGCCTGCACAGCACCCAGAGCAGCTGTGACACCTTCTGGGACAACACATCGCTGCTGGGTGATGGAACAATGCCTCTGGCTGATTCTGGCCACAAGGATGGTGATGTGGGGGAATCAGTCTCCAAAATTGCTTTGCTTCTGGAGAAGGTTTTGGCAGACCACGCATCAACATCGACAGGGGAGAAGGCACCTGGAGGTGAGGAAGAGCACCTGCCTTGCCTTGCCAAAGAGCTCCCTGTGAGGGCAGGCAGGACATGCCCAGCTGGGGACAGCCCTGCCTGGCCCCAGGAGGGGCCGAGCCCCCAGCACAGCCCCATGGTCTCACCGTAATTGCTTTGTGCAGCTGCCGAGTGCTTTATCAGCACCGTGAGATTTCCCCGGCGCCTCGCTGCTCCGCGTAACGAGATTAGCCACGGCCCCCTGACAAGGGAGGAATAATAATTGCCTTTGTTTTGTTTTCTCTAAGCCACAATGACTCTGCTGATCTGAGAGATTAATTCTGCTCTGCCACGATAAACGGGTCGATGGCCATGTCACCCCCATCCTGTCCTTCTCCTCCTGGCGAGATGGGAATGCTGTGTGCCGGCAGGAGCACTTCCCAGCACCCATCGTGGGCTGCTCTGGCAGCGAGGCTCGGCAGGGATTAATCCAGCCTTGGGTACGATGCTATTTTGGGGAGCTGGCAGAGTGCTGCACATCGCCTGTCTAGCGCCTGGTCCAGCCTGGAGCTTCTCATGGAGGCTGGGAGACTTCAAGGCTGAGGATGCTCGGGAGGTACCATTCCTGCCCCAGAGAGAGAGGGAACACAGCCCATGTGTTTTTTCTGGAGAAAGGCACCGTGTCTTCTACGATAACACTGCCCAAAGGGCTCAGCACCACCTCCACTGGAATGGGATGAGCTTTAAGATCCCTTCCAACCCAGTCCTGTGAGTCTGTGAAGAGCTGCCCAACCCTGTTCTGTCCGTTCTAGCTCAGCCTCAGGCCTGCAAAGTCTACAAAAAAGCAGGGCCCTGTTCCCCTGCGATGCTCTTCCAGGCTGTGGGCATCACCCTGGCAAAACCCCAGTGAACTGCAGCCCCCAGCCCTCTCTGAGGAGCCCAGGGGCTGCTCTCCAGGACACAGGCGGGGCGGGCGAGCGTCTCCTCCAGCCACGCCGCCAAACACGAGCGCCGGCATGAGTCAGTAATTGCAGAGCTCGTTTTTAGATAGCGCTGCAAATGTGCCTATTAACATCCGCTCCCATCTCCTCGGAGTGATTTACCTGGTTCATTTTATTCAGCGAATTAAACACAAAAATAACAGTGGTCTACAGCCATCCCGGTATCGACCCGCTGGAAGCGGGCAGCATCCATCACTCCCCCGCACGCGGAGGTGTCTGCCCCCGGAGGAACGCGGGCAGGGCAGCGGCTGCGGAGGGGCTGCCAGGCTCCACGGGTGCCCATCTGCCTCCCCAGCAGCCCGGCGTCAGCCCCGAGTGGTGGTTTGAAGGATGAGATGTTTTATTGTCCAATTCTTGACATCTCTCGCAGCATGCCTGAGACGTTAATGCTCGTCTAAATCATTGCTGAGTGTGATATTTTGCCACTGATACCACACATAATCTTGGCGTTTGATATTCCCCTGTTATTTAATGGCACTTTGCAGAATTACAGTCATGCTAATGCTCACCACCCTTACTGAAGGGAAAAATCAAATTAAAGATGAAGTATCATTGACTTTGTTGGGGGCTCCAGGGGAGTCAATTGAGCTTTCCAAAGAAAACCTAGAGATGTTTTTGTTAGGTTTTTAAATCCCCTTCCTCATACTTACTGTAGTTTGTTTCTGTGGGGCTTTTTATCCCTTGCTGGCTTTTCTGTGGTTGATTTGCTTCAGTAGAAGTGCAACTTGAACAAAGCACCACAGCTTTTTACAGGCAAAATAGGGAAAATTTCCCAAACAGGTGAAGACATAGATGCCAAGGACAGTCCGCCAGCACTATCCACACAATTTAGGATGGAAAAAATCCCAGAGGGCACCATAGGTCTTTTTCCAGAGACTCTAGTCTCTGCCCCACTGGGTTTGCACCTGCAGTATCAAGGCCACCTCTGCACTTTATCCCTTTAAATCAAGCCCACCTATCCTGGACTTCCATAGGAGCAGGCTTTACGAATCTGGAGACATGCTGGCATCCCTAGCCCTCTGAGTGAAGCTGCTGCCACCATTTATAGAGCCTGAAAACCTCTCCTCCGTGCATCATTACTTTGTTGAGGGTGTTCTCAAGAAACTCATAGCAAAATGCAACGAGAAAGAATAACTTCATTATCTGGCTTCGCACCCCTTGACAGCTAAACCTTCCTCTTATTACAGACAGAAAACACTTTTCCCCATGAATGGCCTGAGGCTCTACAAATTTGATTAAACACGGAACAATTGCTGAAGGATTCGTGCTTATTGAGAGCTGTTGCATCTTGTTCAGCCAAGAGCCAGCCCCAAGCAGGTGCTCCCCGAGCACTACCAGTGGGCATGGGGAAGGCAGAGCCTGCAGCTGAAGCCACGTGCCAGGGCCCCAGCACAGTGAGGAACAGCAGCTTCACTCTGAGCAACCAGTCCCCACTGTAAGAGCACACACAGCCTTGGAAAACAGTGCAGCACACCTCCATCCTCCTACCTGTGTCCATTCCATCCTTCTTGGCCTCTTGACATTAACAGCACGTCTTTCTTGTCACTCAGAGCATCTGGAGAGGAGGTGGAACACCTGCTGGTGCCTGCCATTATTCCTGCAGCAGAAAGGCTCACCCTGAATCTGGTGCTGTCACTGGTAACGTCTCAAGTACCCAGCTTGTGGTTTCTTTCTTCCTGCTTCCCTCCCTTCCGCAGCACCCACAGCAAGGCTGATCCCTCATTACATGGAGAGCAGCTTTGCTGCTGCTGATTGCATTAACCTAATAACACCTGCACAAAGCAATCACAAAAGAGACTGCAAGGTTTTGTGTTTGTTTGGGTTTTTAAACAAAGACCCTGTCCATGGAGTATTGATTAAATTAGAGGGTTAGATTAAGCAGTGATTGAATCGAGTGCCAGGGCTTGTGAGAGAGTCTATATGCAGAATGCTGTTGCTGAAGGCCTCGAGGGAACAGGAAGGGTTTGGGAACCCAGGGTGGATGAGAGGAGCACAGGATGCTCTTCAAGGAGAGCAGGACAGGCAGGAGCAGCACAGCTGAGGCAGAGGACACATCCCTCACTCTGCTGCTGGTTTCCTCCTTACAGCTACATCCATACACAGTTCAGTCACCCCACCCCTGCCTTTACAAGCTTCATCCCCCTAGGGAAATGGAACCCTGTAGGCTTTCCTTGATTCCAGCAGCTGGCAGGGATTAGGGTTAGGCATGTTTCTGCAGGGGGATGCTCACCAGCTCTCCATGGCACCTGGCTCCCAGCTGGGCACAACTGTGACACATGGCAACTGCACCTCACGAACTCTGTAAGTGCCAGGGTGCAGGAGCTCCTGTGCACCTTCCCCAAGTGCCATTAGAAGCTGTTAAAGTGCTTTGTCAGCCACGACCCTGAGAAATTGCTGCTTCTGTTTTTATGTGTCCTTGAGAAAATTCTGATCCTGCATCAGAGATGGAAGTTGCCTCATCGTCTGGGTGTGCAGTGAACTGTTTGTCGTGGTTATCAGCATCTCCTTTTCTCAGGCACGGCCAGCCCTACTTTGATAAGATTGTCACCAGAAGACAAAAAAAAAAAAAAAAGGAAAAAAGAAAAAAGAGCATCTTTTCAGCTGATGCAAGTTGGCAGACCCCAACTGAAGTCAATGGATTGATTTTACCTTCCATTATCCAAGTACCTCACTGGAAACTGTAGCATCCAGACTAAGAAATTCTCTAAGAATTTATCATTTCTGATAAAGCGAAAAATCAAGGGAGGTTTTGAGCTTTATGATACAATTAATATTGACACCTCAGTGCTTTAGGAAAAGCTGCAAAGGCAGCAGCACAGGCTCTCCTGCACCTCCCAGCCTGCCCAAGGCTCACACAGCTCTCCTGCGATAGCGCTCCTGGAAGGGGAGGATTTAGAAAATCCCTTGGGCTAACCAGCAGCTTTGCCATTAATCCCAAGAGACCCAGGAAAACATGTAATGTAACATTAGCACTTGTAATTCTGCAAAAAACAAGCGCTGACCTGACCCTGGCTGGGAGGACAGGGCAGCTCCTGCCTAAAGCACTGCCCTGGGAAGGTGCAGCTCCAGCCCTGGCTGCCTTCTCCTCCTCCAGCCACAGATCCTGGTGCTCCTGCCACCCCCGACACCCAGCCAGCCCAGGCACAATGGGGATGCAGAGCCCCGGGCTGCCCATGGAGCTGCTCCACACCTGGGATTACATCCCTGCATCCTCCAGGCAGATCTGCCCACCCCTCCCAGGAAATCCTGGCTGATCCGCTGGGCTCCCACAGCCCAAACAGGGCAGGAAGGTGGGCACACGCCCACACCTGCCCAGGTAAACCAGGGCAGCCTGGCAAAGGGCAGGAACTGCTTCCTAAAGGACAGGAGCAGCGAGTGAGCTCAGGGCTGGTCGAGTCTAGACGCCGCTGTCGGAGTGTAAACGTATCTGACAGGCAGCAGGCGGTGCCAGCCAAGGCTGGAGCGCCCGGGATTCCCCGTCCGACAAATTAAAGTCAGCAATAGGCCAGAGGCTGACACGGCACTGCCTGGGGCCAGCGCTGCCCCGCAGGCGATGGGGGTGAGCGAACCCTCTCCGTGCCGAGCTCCGGGGGCAGGGGGAGCCGCCGAGCCTGCGGTGCTGTAGGTGAGCCCTGCCCAGGTGCAGCCCCCTGCCCAGGTGCAGCCCCCTGCCCAGGTGCAGCCCCCTGCCCGGGCACACAGGCACAGCACTCCAACCCAGTGGTGATCCGTGCCTTGCTCCTGCCCCCCGTGCACAGCTGGATTTCTTCCAGAAAGACCCGAGAAGGGACAGACAGGGATTCTGCTCCTCACAGCCCCTCTCCCCAGTGTCCAGGAGTGCTGGTGGCACCATTCCTGCAGCACCACTGGGTGAGGCATCTAAAGAAGATCTGGGGGGCACACAGAGCTCCTGTGCCACCTCAGCCACTGAGGCCCACATCTGCCATCAGGAAGCTGCTTTCCTTGCCAGTGCACTAACTGATAAGTTGCCTGGAGCAAAGAATCTGCTCCCTGTGTTGGTGAGGATGGCAGGTGAAATATTCAGAGACAAGGAGCCAAGAGCTTTCTTCAGAAATGGTCCTCTTGGGCCAGGCTGGAGACAGCTGGTGACATGGAAAAACCTGTGTTACATCCCTCTTTCTGTGGCTCATTAAAGGGCCTCTTCCAGCCTGGCACTGACACCAGCACTGCATTCCCATTTTAACACAGATGCCAGTTTGTAATCTTGCTGCCTGGCCTGGAACCACGCTCCTCTTCTTTGTGATTTGAAAGGAGAATAATGTTTTATACCAACTTCCCATTTTTGTTTCAAGGGTGTTAAGAAATGAAACATTAATGGAACGTAGAAAATGAGCCGAGCATTCAGCTACTATTCACCAAATTGTTCCTGTTCATCCCTGGGAAAGCAGGGAAAAATAGGAGCAGGAATAAAACTGTGCCTAGAAACATCCCATTTCTCCAATGCATGCATGGCTGACAGCCACTAAGCACAAATGAATAAATATTTTATGTGCTTTAATTTCCTCATCTACGAGCTGATGTTCTGAGCCTTTCTTTGCTTTATTTTGCTACTTCATAAATGTTAAAAACGTTTATCCTCTTATTCTTTCCAACAAAAGTAAGACTTTTCCCAGTCTCTGCTCCTGTTCCAGTTGCTTTCATCTATTTATTAGCATAGTAAAATAGCACATCACCTGCAGGTTTCTCCCTCCAGTAATTTCTCCTTTCTATTTTTTTCCCACCTTCCTTCCTTTGGTCGCCTTATCATCACCTGCTCTCCCATCTCTATTATTCAGGAACTACGGTGTTTGCAGATTTTTTTTTTTTGGTCCCAGCTGCTCATTGAGCCCTACAGTCTATTGAGATGCAGCTTGGATTTCTCTTGTGTTTATTTCATTTCCCTCTTTATTATTATTATCTCCTCTTCCTTACTCTGCCATCCCACATGGCTCTCCTCCCTGTTCCCCAGTTCCCTGTGTGCTGCAGCCAGAGATGCTGGGATGTCTCATCCTTCTTCCCTTGCTATTTCCCATCTTGTATTTACTCTCAAAACCCCCTCAGTTTCTGGAAAAAAAACTTCCATATTCCTTAAGAGCCCAAAGCTGCCACCCTCACCAGTGTCTGATTGGGGTCTGGACCAAATCCTGCTCTCCTGGAAGGGAGCTGCCATCCACAGCATCCCCACCCATCCTGCTGGGAAGAATTTGAGCTGCCCCAGAAGCCTCAAAGAGCTGGCGGGCAGCTCTGTGATGATGCAGTGATGAAGCAAAAAAAACCCCTCCCTGCAATTAAAAGCTTAATCCCTGTGAAATGGAGCAGCCACAGGAAAAGGGGCAGGCAGGTGAGGATGGATGTCACTGCACAGGAAAGCGATAATGGAGAACAGAGAAAGGTGAGCTAGAACAAAGATTAATCACAGGCAGAGTTCAATAGGAAGGTTTTAAGGTGAGGTAAGATAAGTGGAAGTGTCTCCTGAAATGGATAATTGTCAGGAATTTGGAGAATTACCAGTGCTGGCTGTATGCTGGAGCGCCAGGGCTGCATTAGCCTTTCCTGGTGATTTGCTAAATTTATTCTTCTGTGATTCCTAACAAAATTCAAAGCTCATCAGCACCCGGTGGGTTATTTCCATTTATCTGCTTTAGAAGCGGTTTTAAAAAACCTCAGATACTTTTAATTAGCTTTAAATTCCTCTGTTCTTTCCCTCAACCTGTGATTACTGTTCAACCCAACTCTATCTATTGTCTTCCTTCCCTCCTCGGGGCAAAGAAATTCCCGTTTCCTTCAAACCAGCCGCTGCTGCTGAAAGCCCTGCAGCTGGGAGTTGGGTTCTGGGAAGAGCTTTTGCTTTGTCTGTCACGACCAAACCGGAGCTCACGATATGAGATATCCTCAGCTCCTCCCCAAAGCGGAGCTGCTTCCCACAGCAGCCGAGGCGGCTATTTCGGGAAATAGCCCTTCCCCGCTTTCCGGGTGGCTGAAGCTCTCTCTCACCCGGATGAGCAGCAGCACTCTGGCAGCACTCAGAGCTGCCTGCTGCGAGTTAACCCGATGCACTACAATCTGCAGAGGTGTCACCAGAGGCAGGACTGCTCCTGCAGCCCATGGGTCGGGCCGCTCCTGCCCTCCGAGCCCCAGCGGGACCCTCAGCCCTTGCCACCACCCCAGGCTCCAGCCTGCTGCTTCACACGGATGACTCAGCGCCAGTGAACGCACTCATTTTAACAGGATCTGGAGTTTCGGGTCCCTCTGAGACCTCAGCCTCGATCCCCAGCCCTCAAATGGATACTTTCTGGCACGCTGCAGAGGCACAGGAGCTCTCAGCACGTCCCTCGGGGTGCTCAGCAGCCCACCTGCCTCCCTGCTCAGACAGACTCCTACCCATGCCCTGTGTGCCTGAGCTGGAAAACCATCCCGGTATGCATGGGATTGAGATCAAAGCTGCCCAGCGGTGCCGATTACCGACTGTTCTTAATTCCAGGAGTGGCGTGTGCCTGTGTGCCGACCTGCGAGCGCTGTCAGTTTGCAGGGAAATCAAATCCGATTAGCACAGAAAATACGCAGGGAGGGTAACGCGGTGAGAACTGACACAACACGTGTTGGTTAAGGTGCTATCCCAGGCTTGTCTGTTTTCCAGATGTTATAAATCCCACAGCAGCAAAGAGACACACACACCCGAGGGTGATTATTTGCCATAAACCCTTCAGCTTGAAACACATTTTCCAGCAGAGCCCTAGATAGGAAGTTTCCTTACAAATGAAAGCATCTTCTCACAGGTGGGGTTTGCACCCTCTCTCCCCTGTGGGAGCAGTTAAAACTGTGCCAGCTCCACTGAGGATGGCACGGGGGCACCTCCTGCACACCCACACCGCGATCGAGTCCCCCCTGTCCCCAGGGAGCTGCGGTGACAGCGGGTGGTGACAGCCCCAGTGCCAGTCCGGGAGCAGGGCATGGCCACACAGGGGTGGGACGGGCAGAGGTGAGGGCAGAGGGGTCACGCCGGGGTTTAAAAGGGGAAAGGCACAGAGCCAGCAGCAGCTGCAGGAGATCTGCCTACGGAGGCACCCCGGAGCCCTGCGGCCCCGCCGCTCACGCAGCCCGGCCAATTAATGATCCCAATCAATAATCCTGACCCAGAAATTTCAGACAGCAGCTACAATCAGAGCGAGGCCTCCCCAGAGGCAGCCTCGCAGGCAGGATCTCACAGCGTGCCAGGGGCGAGGCTCACGCTCAGCCAATTTGCCCGGGCCCTGCCCTGCGCTGTGGGATCAGCGGTTTAAAGAGCTCTCCCAGCTCCTCTGGGGTAAGCCACATCACTGACGTGTTTGATAATCGCCGGTAATTGCCCCCGCATCGCACCGGGCAGCTGGAGGAGGCGGCACACGCACGCCGAGCCTCTCTGAACTGGAAGGCAGACCCGGGATGCTTTCAAACACCGATGGCAAGCGGAGGAGACGAGCGATGCTGGGCTCAGCACGGCGGGGAGCAGCGCCCTCCCCCTCCGAAGGGCCCCGGGTGCTGCTGTCAGAGCATTAGCGGCGACAACAGCGCAATTTGCGACCCCCAGAACAAACGATGCCTGCTAACGCAGAGGCATCTCACTTTCCCTCTGAGTCATTACCTTCCCGATGCTCGGAAAAGGCTGCGGGTGATGCGTTTATCCAGGAGGGCAAACAGCCTGGTTGCCAGCGTGCTGACAGGGCACAGGCACCGGCACAGGAGAGCTCTGGCTCTCACCTGGTGGGATTTAAAGCCTCAGGGGTGATCGCCAAAGTGGGAAAACTTGGTGCTCCCAGGTGTTTCACTACAGCCCCAGATGCTGGTGTGAGCTCAGGTGGAGTTACTGAACCTGGCGTGAGCCACGTGGGGAGAACAGAGGAGAGGGGAAATGGAAGATGCACTTTGTGTTGGAGGGTTTAAGGGTGAATACGATAAAATCCATCTTTCAGCGTGGAAAAATAGGGGCAAAATGTGAAAAAAAAGAGAGGTCTGTGAAAAAAAGATCAGCTAGGGAAGCTGCTGCAGGGAAAGGGGAGGGGGCAGGTGGCTGAGGCCAGGGTGAGGGCAGGGGATGAGCTGTACTGTGATTTTGAGAGACCTCCTCAGCAGCTGCGTGAGGGCATTTCTGTCCACCGAATCTGTGCTCTGCTTTGAAAATTTAAAATCTTTTCAACATGAGAGAAGCGCTCCCTCCTTAGAGAAGGCTTTTATTGACCCGGCAGATCCAAAGCAGAAGGCATTATAATGTCAGAAGCAGTTTCATCCTCACGGTCAGTCCTTCGGCAGGGCTGTGGCTCTGCCCGTGTCCCGCACAGCCACTCCCACCCCTGGGACCTGCGGCATCCTTGGAGATGCTCCCCGCCCCAGAGGTGTGGGGGACCAGGAGAGAAGGGGTTAAGTGCCTCCCTCCCCATGACCACACCTGGGAGGAATTCGTTCCTTCTGAAAGGTTGAGGACAAGGGAGGGAGATCTTCAAAGTTTCTCCACAAGCCACTGAAGCTGAATTTTAATGGCGAAGAAAACAAAAATATGAAAGTGAACAGAACAAACAAGAATAAATTATTTATGAGGATGAAAGTGAAGAAAGGGAAGTTAAGCGAAACAAAGGGAACCACGCTTTTCCCACAGCTGAGGTAGCATGATCAAAGCTCTCACGAAACCAAAGCCGATCGTTCGCACCCGCCGCGGTGATAACACCGAGGCTTTGATAGCGCTCTGTGAGCGGCACGGCACGGCACAGCCAGGCTCCCAGCCCGGCACCGTGTGCTCCCCTGGAGCTTGGAGGGCTCCTCTGCCACCTGTACCCTCCCAGGGGACGCCTGTCACCTCCAGGGAACAGATCGGAGCAGAGGATGGGACCTTAAAACTCATCTTGTTCCACCCCCTGCTATGGCAGGGACACTTCCCACAGGTTGCTCCAAGCCTGGGGCTGGAGGGAGTTGTGCCTCCCTGTCACTTCACTGCTCAAATAATCTCCTCTTTTGGGCGAATGAAAGATAAACTATGGTATGCCCAGGCAAACGTCTTATCCTGAAATATTTCCGAGCCGTTAACCTCTCTCCACACTCATCATCATCTCCCAGGTAATTGAGATGGCTTTGCCTAAGCAGAATTTTTCGGAGATCAATTATTTACTTCCAGCAGAAGGGTCTGGTTTCAGGCTTGTTTACGATGCAGCTGTTGCTACCGCTGGTTCCTCAGCCTTGTTTATCCCTAAGCAGATAAAAGCTGGCTGATTGGAGATAAAGTTCTTGATTTTCCCAAAGTGCCTGATGGATCTTGTTGGCCACACTTGGAAATTGGGATGCAATGCCTTCATTACGCTGTTGTCTTCCCTCAATTGCTGTTCTGCAAATAAGCAACAGGACGGTGGAATAAGCAAAGAAGAGCTGGTGTGGAGACAGGAAAACCCAGTTTGATGTCTCACCCTTAAGAGCAGCAGGCATGGATACATGAGGACATGTTTCTCTTCCCTGGGGAAGCCCAATATCCCCAGCTGGGAATCTCCCTGCCCTGGAGTTGCCTCCACTTTTGCTGCCCCAAAGGCAAAGGGGGAATGTGGGAAGTCTGCCTGGGAGGGAGGGTGAAGTGCGAACAGATCTTTCGCTCTTCGCATGAATAATGTGACCACCAAGCAAGGCCAGCATGGGGAGGGCGAACTTGCATCGTGCATCGACACCAGGGAACAGCACAGGGTTGAGGAGGGGGCTGGAGACCGGGAGAGGCTGTGGCTGCTCTGCTCCCGGGCTTGCCGTGCTGCAAACAAGCCGTATTTGACCATATAAATGGTCTTATTCAAAGAGGAGAATTAAGGTAATAACCGTTCTCCAGGAAGGAAAAGGAATTCAATTTCAAAGCCAAATTAAACAAAGCTTCCAATTAGAGCAGATAATGTTTGCAGTGAGCTGAATGGCCTTTCTTCCAGCTCAGCCTGAGTTTAATTTTTCTAATCGGCTCTATTTTGCACCTCGGTTACTTCAAGGTGGCCAATTTCTTAGGAATTGGCAGATATTGACTGAGGATGCTGGGCTCGGAATTGTTTTTTTTTTTTTTCCTCCAGCACTGAAGTCTTTGATCGCTTGCACACTGCGGGCACCCAGCTGGGTTTCCAAAACCAAACCCAGGCTGAGCTTCCAAAACCAAACCCTGGATGGGATCCCAACTCCAGAGCCTGGATGGGATCCCAATGCTGGCACCCAGCTGGGATCCCAACACCAAACCCAGGCTGGGATCCCAACACCAAACCCAGGCTGGGATCCCAACACCACACCATGGCTGAGCTTCCCAACACCAAGCCCAGGCTGGGATCCCAACACCAAACCCTGGATGGGATCCCAACACGGGCGCCCAGCTGGACTTCCAAAACCAAACCCTGGATGGGATCCCAACACCAAACCCAGGCTGGGATCCCACTACTATCCTCCAGCTGGGATCTCAACACGGGCACCCAGCTGGGCTTCCAAAACCAAATCCAAGCTGAGATCCCAACACCAGATCCTAGATGGGATCCCAATGCTGGAACCTAGCTGGACTTCCAACACCAAACCCAGGCTGGGATCCCAACACCAAGCCCAGGCTGGGATCCCAACACCAAGCCCAGGCTGGGATCCCAACACCAAGCCCAGGCTGGGATCCCAACACCAAGCCCAGGCTGGGATCCCAACACCAAGCCCAGGCTGGGATCCCAACACCAAGCCCAGGCTGGGATCCCACTACTATCCTCCAGCTGGGATCTCAACACGGGCACCCAGCTGGGCTTCCAAAACCAAATCCAAGCTGAGATCCCAACACCAGATCCTAGATGGGATCCCAATGCTGGAACCTAGCTGGACTTCCAAAACCAAACCCAGTCTGGGATCCCAGCACAAAACCCAGGCTGGGATCCCAGCACAAAACCCAGGCTGGGATCCCAGCACAAAACCCTGGATGGGATCCCAGCACAAAACCCAGGCTGGGATCCCAACACAAAACCCTGGATGAGATCCCAACGCTGGAACCTAGCTGGGCTTCCAACAGCAGACCCTGGCTGGCATCCCAACACTGGCACCCAGCTGGAATGCCAGTGCAGCATGGTCCCTGTGGCACAGCCCTGATCCCTGTGGCACAGCCCCTTTGGGACAGCACAGTAACTCTGTGCACGTGGCAGTTTTAACCCGTGCCACGGGTCCCAGGGCTGCAGCAGGCAGCTGCCCTTGCTCCTCCAGCCCACACGAACAAAGCCCAGATTTGTGTTATTACAAATGACCCAAAGAGCTTACTGGGTTCATGTAGATGAAAATATTGATTTTTTGCTTTCAGGAAAAAGCCCAATTAAGAAGATCTAATGGAAACGCGACCCTTTATCCCCTCTTTGTCTTATCTACCAGGAGCCAATATTCCACTGTTTCAATGAAGGAGAAAATCTGATCATTTTTCCTCTATTTCCCTCTTGCTGCTTGTGGCAAGAAAGACTTGCTGAGCGTGAGGGAATTCACCCCAAGGACACTTGACCTGCTGACTGTTGTACTGGGCTCCCAGGGGAGCTGCTGCCTGGGAAACACAGGAGGGATGGGAAACAGCAGCCCCAGTTACCCCAAAACGATTCTCCTCTGTTTACACAAATCAAAGTGTAGCAGGAAAGAGTCATCAGCCTCGTCCGCTGATCCCTGACTTGTTTTCTCATTGATTTCTCTCTGGACTACACGACAGAGATGCCACTTGCCAGTAAAGAAGGGCTCTCCTGAGAGCTCATCCACACTCCTGACATGACACAAAGAGAACTTCCCTCTCTGGCCGTGCTGGGGGAGGCAGTCAGGGAGCAGGGCAGAGCAGACAACATGATTGCCTTAATACGCGTCTTTAAGCAACTCTGCTCGCTGGGGAATCGCGTGGGGCTGACAGCAGAAAGGATCAGCAGCTGCACTGGCTCTCCCACTCCTGCCAGTTGGAACCTGCGGCCAGAAACCTCATCCCAAATCCAAACGTCTTGCAGGGATCCTGTTCGTCAGCTTCCAAATCTCTCTGTATTAAGGCAGCCCTGGAGGGGCCATCCCAGGCTCGCTTGGTGTGAAGCTCTGCCCACCACAGCTTCTCTAAGGAGCAGTTTGGGGGGTTGCTGGATCCAAGGCTCTTCTCCCTGCTTCTGCTGCCTTGGGAAGACCTGATGGAGCAATGCCAGAAGGAGGGCAGGCTACAGGGCCGCCTTCCTGCCCCTCGGTTAGGAGGAGGAGGAGGGCTCAAGGCTGCAGTCCCAGCCCCCGTTCTCAGCCCTCAGACTGCAGCGCTTAAACCTTCCAGGGCCAATCTCTTCACTGGTTAATTATGTTGGAGGATTACACTTATTAAAACTTCCCACTTTGGCAGCTCATCTGAGATGAAATCCTCCGGCTTTGCAAAAATAATTCGCATCGGATCTGCTGCCTCATATTCCGAGCCCGCTTGTTAACAGCGAGCTGGGCGGGCGCCAGCAGCCGTCATCCCGGACTCGCCGGGAAACGGATGATTTCCTGAGAATAAGCTGGTTTAATTTCTCCTGAATTGCTAAAGCACACACACACACACACACTCTGGGCTTTTCAGGCCACCCTCAGCGGAGGCAAGGGAAGGCTGGTTTTCAGACGGATCTGCCTCCCGTGGGAGCGCTGGCAGCGGGAGCTGTGCGAGCGGGGGCACTGCCCTGCCCTGCTGCCCACCCCAGGGCATCTCCCCAGCCCACCGGGCAGCAGCGCTCCCGGCAGGGTGGCCGCGGTGCCTGTGGCATTGCCCTCTCCTGGGAGGAAACAGAACTCCGTGCAGGAGTTACCCACAAGTAAAGAGTGACAGTAGTGTCAGGAGCAGCCCAGCTCCTGGTGGCAAAGGGAGTGAGCACTGCCTTTCCCCTCTTGGTCAGATGGCCGTGGCTGGCACACGGATTGACTTCTGCCTGTGGATTTTGTCAGACACGGAGCGGTGATAAGGGAGATGCCAACAGGAGCAGGACCTGAGCCGCCCCGGCTCCTCACGCAGCTCACAAGCCACACTCCGTGTCTGCCCACGGGTCACATTCCTGGAGGGATTCGGCTGGGATGCCAGCAGGGAGCCAGGCTCCAAGCTGCAGCTGCCGGACCACCTTCCACAACCCTCCTCTTTTTTTTTTTCTTTAATTTTTTTTTTTTGGCCAGATCCTTCGCAATTCCAGCGCTGGCACTGGTTCTTTGTAAGGATGGAAGGGCTGAGCAGCTGCACGGCGCATCCCAGCAAAGCTCTCCCCGAGGCTCCCCGACGGCAGAGCTCTGTGAGCCCCGTGCCAGGCATCTGGCTCTTCCACATCACCCGCGGGACGGTGCGGGAGCTGTGCCGGGAGAGGCGCCGGCACCTGGAGCAGCAGCTGCCGATGCCTCCAGACGAGGCATCCCCTGGACGGGAAGATCTGCTCGGCTTTGCTTCCAAAGGATGGCACGGAGCCGGCTCCGAGCTGCCGTGCAGGAGGCAGAGCCGGGGGTGAGGAGCTTCTCCTGCTGCTCTCGGGGTGAGGGCAGACACCGAAAGGCTCAGCCCCGGGTTTGTGCTGAGCTCTCCCCTCCCGGTGAGTTTCCCGGCACGTTCAGAGCCGCTGCCTGAACGCGCTGCTGCTCCAGCGGAGCCACCCTCGCACGGCTCCTCCGCCAGGAAAAGTGATTTGCAATTAGTTCAAACGCAGGTTTATCTCCTCCCCGCACAAAGGGGGTTCGCGCAGGGCTTTGAAATAAATATTGGAGAGAATAACCAGAGGCTGATAGAATAGAGCCGTCTACTCCGTATTTTACATCTTTCAGGAGAAGAGTGTGAAATATGTTTATAGTCCCAACTCCCAGCCATCCCCAGGAGCGGCTCCGTTGGGCAAATGGAGCTGATGAGCAGCGGGGATAAATCAGGCTTTCCCACCACAGTCAATAAAGCTCCATCTCGGGCTGCTTAAAGCCTAACGGGGGATGGAGCCCGGCTTAAATCCAATCTGGATCCGGCGGCTGGGAAAGCTGAAGAGATGTGAGCTCTATTGATTCTCAGGCTCTGCACTGGAAACATTGGGAACTTCAAAAAGACAAATGTCTGTTGGGAGCAGATTTGGAAAGTGGAGGCCTGAAAACAATAAATATGCCTCATAAGAAAGGTTAAATGTGTTACTCATATCTGCGCGAGGCAAACCAGGTTAGAGCCTGCTCGGAAGGGATGGCTGGCAGAGCAGAGCACGTCTGCAATATGGAAATTCCTGCTAAGAGACGGTGATGGATAGACCCGAAAGTGAAATGGAAGAAATTGGTGAAATATGGACTTCCCAAAGTCCTCAGGAGCAGTTTAGCTCCCAGGTGTGAAAGTTCTGAGAATGCAACCAGCATGGCTGGTGCCAAGGCCTGGGCTGGGCTGGCATGAGATGGGAAAAAGCAGCCCCAGTATGGCAGGAGGGTGGGATGGGATGAGATGAGATGAGACAAGATGAGACGAGATGAGATGAGATGACACAAGATGATCAGATGTGACATACGAGCTGCTCCTCATGTGCTGGAGCAGAGGCAATAACAAGAAATGGTGGCCTGGTGGCCTTGGGGTCAAGGTGTGACTGGCAGTGGCAGTTCTGGCAGCATGTTCTGCCTGTCACACGTCACTGCCATGAGATGAAGCTGTCTTGATGTCCCGAGGTCCCTCCTGTGCTCCATCATCCTCTCCTCCTCTGAAATGCTAATGGTATTAACATATTTATCATTAACAAATCTTTTAAGTCCCAGAACTGGATCAAACTGCTGAGTCGTAACACCTCATTTATAATTTTTGTCCCCGAGGATGCCTTTTGGATTATAAATACACTCCCTGCTCCTAAAAGCACGTGGGACTTCGGGAGCCTGATCCAGGCTCTCAGGAACACAGGGATGGCTTTGGGGAGCAGGGGGAGCTCGGAGTGCCCCAGGTGGGGCAGCAAAGCCCAGTGCTGTGGTGGGATGAGGCCTCAGGCTGTGATGGATGAGTGACACGTTGGGCTGAATTAGGAAGCAGGAAGGAATGAGAGCAGCTCAGCACAGCCATCCTTGATCTGCTGGTGGCACAAGAGGTCTGGGATTTCCCCTTTTAGGGTTTGCAGAGCAGCAACAGACCCCTCCCAGGGCTTGAGGGTGCTCAGGTGATGCTCTTGGGATCACTGGGGTGGCCTCTGGGATAGGGCTGCTTCCATCACCCACCTCATGGGAGGAGGATTCCCTGTCCTGGTGGGAATGCTGCTGGGAAGCAGCACCAGCACTGCAGCATCACCTCCTCCTTCTGCTCTCAGGATGCAGCCAGGTCACAAGGCTAGAGATGGGTTACAGCTCCTGGGAAGGGTTATCAGGATGATCATCAGTGCTGGGGATTATTGAGACAATGAGGAATAAACACCAGATCTATTTATAGAAATTACAGGGAAATCTCGCTCCAGCCACAAGCCCCCCTTAATTGCGAATCTGCACAGATGTTCCCTTTGAATTTGAGAAGTGATTAATAAATAAATGGGAGTAATGCGTGTTTTGGCTGAAATAGAGCAATAAATGATGTCTGCAGAGCTTCGTTACCCAAACACCCCCAGTGCTGGCTGAGGGATCTGACCTGGGACGAAGGGCAGAGCTGACAAGAGGGGAACAATTAACACCGGGCTGAAGCCAGGGATAAACTCAGCACCACAAGTGGCTGTGCAGGAGCCCCTCGGGCCACAGGACGTGGCACCTGGATCCTGGCACCTCATGGCTTCACTTTGCCTCTGCCTTCCACACCACAGGACACTCCCCTGTGCCCCCCTCCCTTGATCCCCCCTCTCCAAACCCCTGGCAAAGCCAACGTGTTTACTGTGCCGCTCGTGTTGACTTTTTTTAATTCATGCATAATTCAGGCTATATCTATAATTCCTGGGTAAACACAGACATAACTTTTCTGTTGACTATTCCTTGACCCACTTACTGTACAAACATGCCTTGGAATGGAGCAGCACTGGAAAGGAGAGACCTTCAGAGGTGTCCAGGGCTCCCAGGGGGCTGGGAGTGCCAGTGCTGTGTCACTGCTGTGCTGTGTGTTGGTGCCCTGAATTTGCCCACTCTGTCCCTGTCAAAGCCAAGGCATTCCCTGTGCTGAGGGAATGACCAGCATGCAAAATTGCTATCAAATCCCTTCAGGTTTCCACTGAAATCGGAGCTTTTGTATTAATTTGTGTTGTGATGAAAGCGTGCGCCAGCTCCGTATCACAAACACAAACAGGGCAATCTTATAAAAATTTCATCTTTATCTATTTTGGGGAGAAATAGCCGTGTCTGCCTAATTGAAGCATCTGTCATTCTGACATTAAATAGTGCATCCGTGGTTCTTTTATTATATTCCCTTGCATTTCCCATACACTGTTAAATTGAAATAACACCGGTGGCTCGGAGATAAAGGGAGATAATAGGTATTTTATAATGAGCAAAAAGGAGGATTCATCTTCAGTCAAAGCCCAGAATTGCTTTAGATTTTTTTTTTGCTTTGTTATTTTTGTTCAATGTTGTTATTTTGCCCCCCTAAAGTGGGGATTCTGCCACTCAGCTTTGCCAGGGCAAGGAGGAGCATTTATCCACACGGGAAGGGATGCAGCACCAGCAGCAGCTCGACAGCATCTGAAGTGACACCGTTCTGACTGTGCACAAAATTAAGTTCAGTGAGCACCACTCCTGCCAAGGGGGAACTGAGGCAAATCAATTCAGCCCCAGCTTTGCACGGAATAAGTAAAAGTGGACCCAAAAATCCACACACTGCCAGCACTTGTCACCTCCCCTCTGGGACAGGGCTGCCCCAAGGACAGGGACACCCAGGCCAGACCTCCCCAGCTGCAGCTTCTCCCTGACACAAAGGAGCCCCAGGAAACTGAGCCGTGCAGTGTTTTCCCCATGTGGATTCTGTAATTAAATCCAATGCAAAACGAAGCAATTACCAAAAAAAAAAAAAAAAAGGCACCGTGTGAGTACAGATAATTATCAGCGTGGAGGCTCCCCAGGTAGCTGGCACAGAGGCTGTGGCAGCTGCTTGCCCTGCCTGGTACCCACCCCCAGGGATGCTCCTGCTGCCAGGGAGGGGTGGCCTGGCCTGGTCACCCCGCTGGCTTTGGGTGCCCCCCACTCCCAGAGCCCCCCGTGGCTCCAGCTGGATCCACCAGTGGGCACAGGGAAGGAAATGCTGCTTGGGGAAGTGAAGGAATAGCCACAGCTCGGAGTAAAAGCACAGATATCTAATTGAGATTTCCTTGAAACCCACTGGAAATAATTAAAATTGACTTCTAATACTTTACAAACTAATTAGGAGTATTGGACTGGATAACTACATTGAAGTATAAGTGGCATTTAATTGGGATAAACTGGATCATAATTGGAAATAAATGCAGCCCAAAACAATAAACAGCTTGGTAGGAGAGGTTATGGGCAGATTGTTTCAGCACAGGGAGCGTGGTGCTGGCTCAGATGCTGTCCAAGGCCCTGGGACATCTGTCATCAAACCACAAAATCTGCTGAGATAGAAGGGACCCACAAATATCACCAGGGTTTAACCCCAAGCCCTGCACAGACACCCCGACAATCCCACCCTGTCCCTGGAGGGCTGTCCAAACTCTCCTGGAGCTCTGGGCCGTGCCCATTCCTGGGGAGCCTGGGCAGTGCCCAGCACTCTCTGGGGGAAGAACCTTTCCCAAAATCCAACCTAAACCCCCTGGCCCAGCCCCAGCCGTTCCCTGGGTGCTGTCCCTGTCACAGGGAGCAGAGATTGGAGCTGCAGAGCCTGGTGAGCTCTGCCCTCATCTCCTCCAGCTGAACACACTCAGTGCCCTCAGCTCCTCCAGGTCCTTCCCCATTTTCATAACCTCCTTTGGATATTCCTAAACGTGATCTCTGCTGGCACATCCCGGGCAGACACAGAGCCAGGGACCCCCGTGCCAGGGCTGCCAGAGGCACTGGGTGCCACCAGACCCATCACAACCACCCCAGAGACGCTGATCCCTCTCCAGCAGCCCCAAACTCCATTTCCAGAGCCTGGTGCGTGTGATGTGAGCAGCCCCCCGCCCGTGCCTGCTGGTTTATTTATCCGAGCTTTAATAACACCACCCTTTCAGTGGTATCAAACAGCCTCGAGCTTCTCATTCCCCTCAATGAGCTGGGAACAAATGAAGTGGGTGCAGAGCTGCCGGCCCTTTGTTCTCCCTCATCTGCTCCACTCATCACTTTGAGGAGCCCTATTTTCTTCTTCTTTACTGCTTTCTTCTCTCCAACAATGGGCTCTGAATGTATTCAAGTAACTCTTTTATCATTCACTTCTGCCGAGATCTTTAAGTTCTCCACCTGAACAGTTGGTATTTCTATTTATGAAAACTTTCTTGCTGACTGCTGAAATTGGGATTTTACTCTTGAAACGACCGGTTAGCTCTATTATGGCCTGTTTCGTTCCCCCATTTAGATTTAATAGCTACAATTTATAAACGCCAGCCTTCCCTCTTGTTTCCTCATCCCCCACACACCGTCAGCAAAGCCAGGAGCCTTCTGATCTCCCTCCGATGGGGATCCGAGGTGGCCAGACCATTTTTTGGTATATTTTTTGCCCTATTAAAAGAAAACACAAAACAAATTCCGAAAACTCTCAATGCATTCCCTCCCTTTTCATCATTTTCCCAGCAGCAGACCTCACAAAGAGCTTTTTGGGAGGCAGGAAAGCCCTCACGAGCCTGGGAGCCCCTCAGTTCACTGATAATTTAGAGGATACTCCTTTTCACATGGTTGTTTGTTCTTCCAAGCCTGGCACAAAAATATTAAAAAGCTGAATGGTTTTTCTTCTCTCATTCACTTTATCAGCCCCTCTGAAGATGGTTCTGCTCTTTCCTGGCTCCTGGAAGTTTTCCCTCACTGGTAATTGCTGTTTGCACTCGTGGCTGGACAGCGCCTGAGCACAAAACCTCCTGCCCTGCTTTTGGGATATCAGCTTTTCACAGGCTGGCAGGCTCTGGGTGCCCTGGGTGCCCTGGGTGGCAGTGACAGTGGGTGCTGAATGTCCTAGGTGGCAGTGACAGTGGGTGCTGGGTGCCCTTAGTGTCCTAGGTGGCAGTGACAGTGGGTGCTGAATGTCCTAGGTGGCAGTGACAGTGGGTGCTAGGTGTCCTAAGTGCTGGTGAAAGGGGATACTGAGTGCCCTGTGTGCCCTGGGTGGCAGTGGCAGTGGGTGCTGAATGTCCTAGGTGGCAGTGACAGTGGGTGCTAGGTGTCCTAAGTGCTGGTGAAAGGGGATACTGAGTGCCCTGTGTGCCCTGGGTGGCAGTGACAGTGGGTGCTGGGTGCCCTTAGTGTCCTAGGTGGCAGTGACAGCGGGTGCTGAGTGTCCTAGGTGGCAGTGACAGTGGGTGCTGGGTGCCCTGGGTGCCCTGGGAGGCAGTGGCAGCGGGTGCTGGGTGCCCCAGGTGGNCCTAGGTGGCAGTGACAGGGGGTGCTGAGTGTCCCAGGTGGCAGTGACAGTGGGTGCTGGGTGCCCTTAGTGTCCTAGGTGGCAGTGACAGGGGGTGCTGAGTGTCCCAGGTGGCAGTGACAGTGGGTGCTGGGTGCCCTTAGTGTCCTAGGTGGCAGTGACAGGGGGTGCTGAGTGTCCCAGGTGGCAGTGACAGTGGGTGCTGGGTGCCCTTAGTGTCCTAGGTGGCAGTGACAGTGGGTGCTGGGTGCCCTTAGTGTCCTAGGTGGCAGTGACAGCAGGTGCTGAGTGTCCTAGGTGCTGGTGGCAGGGGGTGCTGAGTGCCCTGCCTGCCCAGGGAAGCAGTGGTGGCACATGCTGGGTGCCACAGGCGCCCTGGGTGGCATTTCCAGAGGATGGTGAGTGCCCTGGGTGGTGCTCACAGGTGTTCCACACGCCCTGGCAGTGGCAGTGATGATGGCAGTGCCTGGTGGCAGCCCTGGGCTTGCCCAGCCAAGGGGCTCCATGGCTGGAGTCCATCACAGCATTCCCACCTCGGGGCCCCTGCAGCACTGAGAGGAGCTCCAGGGCTGCTCGTGCTGGCTCAGCCCAGCTCCTCAGCTGGAAATAATGTTCTGGTTAACTCCAGCCCATCTGTTATCCCTCTCCTTTGCTAACGGAGCCCGGGTTCTTTACGGTTTATTAATATTTATTTAGTCTGTTCAAAACCTAAGCCTGTTGCAGGAGACTTGGGATACATCCACAAAGATTTTATCTCCCAGCTCGGGTGCTGCTGCACCATCAGAGGGTCAATGGGGTGTGGTAAAGGGATTCCCCTTGGAGCTGGTGGCTGGTGCTGAAACACAAATCCATGGGATCTGCTCCTGCGGCAAGGTCACACAGTACACCCCACCTGTCCCCAGCATCTCCTCAGCACAGCTCTGCTTCCCACCATCCATACCCTTACATTTTTAGGCATCTGCTCTGGATAAAACCTCGGGAACAGCAGGGAACTTCTGCCAGGACCCAGAGGGAGCAGCGCGTGGCAGGGTGATGAGACCCTGACCCACAGCAGAGCGAGCCCACAGCATCAGGCTCCTCTACAAAGAGCCTGTCAGTGCCCTGGAAAAGTCAGGGATGGGAAAGGAGATTAATAAAGGTGCTTTTCCATGAGTTTGATAAGCACTAACACGCTGCAGGCTTGGGGTGAGCGGCGCAGACGTCGGCTGTAACGAGCTGAGTGGCCTCTCAGGAGGCTACAGGAAATCAAGTTTAACATCAATTTTTAACTCTTGCTCTGCATTATTTAATAAGTGGTTTAAAACCTGCCTGGCATCACGAGAGGCTGGAACTCGTTCCTGTGCTGGAAAGAGAAAAAAAAAAAAATTGTTTTACAATTAAAGGAGCGTCCCCTCGGCCGCAGAGGTGGCATTGATCGGCTCAGCAGCCCGGGGTTTATAAAGAGCCCCTGGCAAAGCTTTTCTGCTCCTTTAATGAGATGGAGCAAAGGGGGAAGATGCAGGAGCTTAATCTGAATCAGGGCACCCTGTGTCTGTTGCCCTTGGCTGGTGCACACACCTGGAGAGGTTTGGAACAGCCTGAAAATGAGTGTCCTGTCCTGTCTGAGCAGCGAGCAGAACCTTTGCTCTGTGCCTCACCTGCACAGGCACTGGGACTAGTCACACACCTTCCTTAATTTACTTCTGCCAAGCTGTTGTTACATCACCCAAAACTGCTCTGTGAATCGCCGTGTTGGGGTGTTTGAGCTGTGTTTTCCCTGGCTGGTGGCTCTTTGCTGTCTGCAGCTAATCATTGCAAACACCCCACGTGGAGAGTGCTGAGTTGACTCCAAAACAGGATGGTTTTGGCAAAGTGGCATCTTCCTGCTGCACCACAACAGGGATGGTGAGAGGAATCACGTGCAGCATCACTGCTGTCCCCAGAAAGGTGAGGTGCCCATATGTCCCCACCACCAGGTGGGACACAGGCTCCTCTCCACGTGAAGGCTTTGACTTCTCAAAGGTCTCCAGGTATTTCCCAGCTGGAATAAAACTCACCTTTAAGGTTTTATGGAGGCATCAAGCCGTTCATGCTTTTCCATCCCTGCTTTAAGGGGAGTTTTATGAGGTTGGTCCATGGATTTTTCAGTTAAAATAATTGGTGTTTTACACCACGGGCATCAATACAAATGTAAACACAAGCGGGAACAGCGGCAGTGATGCGTGGCCTGGGTTTGCCTCCCTGGGCTGAGCTGGTCTCAGGTTCTCTGAGGAGTGATAAAGGAGTGTAAAATGGGGCTGAGCAGCTCTCCATGGATCTTCACCACCAAAGCTCAGCCCCTGTGCTGAGCCTGGAGTTCTCCTGTCCCTGCTGGGACCTGTCAGGTGTGACAGGACCCATCCTGGAGGCAGGAGCTGCTCTGAACTGAGGGGACAGGGATGGCTACAGCAACCACTCCCGGGGTGGGAGGGCTGAGTAGCTCATCCATCCTCAGGAAGGAGCTGGGTAAGAGCCTGCAGCAGCTTCTGGAAGCACAATTCCAGCTGGAATGTCACGCCAGGACATGGCATTCATGTGTACTAGTGCATCCCTCCCTACCTGGGCGAGTGAACTCACACCAGGCTCTCTGGCAGAGGGGGAGGAGGCTCTATATGCTATTCCATACTTCCTCCTCCATTTAGATGGATTAATTGACCTTTAAAAATGTGCCCAGAAAATAAATGACCTAATAAAATGAATTATCCTCTTCCACAGTGCTCGAAATCCACTGTAACTTGAGAGGAGACTAATGAAACATTGAAAGCATTGAAGAAACGACTAATGAAAGAAATAACCCTAATAAAGGATAATTGATTAGTCATTTGAAAGCACTGCAAAGCATGGGATGAAGGCTCAGCTGGGCCACAGGCCCGGGGCTGTGTGGACTGGCTGGGAGTCCCATTTTCCTCCCATTTCTGCTCCTCTGGTGGCAGGCAGGAAGGTGAGAGCTGCTGCCAAGGCTTGTGTGGGACCTGAGTGCCACCAGCATGTGCTCATCTCAAATTTTCCTTCCTCGCAAAAAAATTAAGGGTTAAAAAAAAGCTGGATGAGACTGCTGGAACTGCTGCCACTTCTTTAATGGTAATTTCCAAGAATTTAGCAAATTGAGCATGGAAGAGGGAAGCTGGCACTGCTGTCACAGCCTCCTTGGGCTGGAGCGACTTTGGGCTTGGTTTTTGGCACCACAGAGCCCTTATCTCACTGACCTACGCCTGTGCCTTAATTTTTACGAGCTCCTCGGCGAGGCTGGTGGAGCAGAAGGACAGCAGCATATCCCAGTTCAGTGAGGGGATATTGTTCCAGGATGGGAAATAAAGGTCAAAGTGTCCACAGCGAATTTACAGCTGGCCATAAGCAGGGTTTCACCAGCAGTCCCCCAGCAAATTCTGTTTATTATCGGCTTCTGGCTGCCTGGAGCAGCGTCCAGGACAGAACAATTCAGTGACACTGCAATTGTCTCCCATCGACCCGCCCTGTCCTGCCTGGGAATGCTCCTGCTGCTCCTCCCGGCCTCCCTGGCAAAAGATGCTCATCCCAATGCTCATCTCTCTGGAGCAGTAACAGGATCAGAGAGCTCTCCCTGAATGCCATCTCTCGCTCTTGATGACCCAGCTGAGCCGGGGGAAGAGGAGATCTCCTCTGTCCTGACTGCCGAGGTGCTGGAGCTCCCTGTGAGTGACACCTGACACCGCGTTCCCCTGACACAGGCTATTCCAGAATTGTGGGAAGGACCAGATGGGGAGGGGGCTGCAGGCTCTGCCTTGGACTTAAACAACCCCGTCGGTCCTGGCAGAGCCACCCCTGCCACGCTGCCACTGGCAGAGCCCTCGGTGTTACCAGCTCAGGCTGCCAAAGCACGGATGCATATTTACATATTTTTTTAAGCAGTCATTAGAAATTCTGCAAAAGAAGGTCCAGATGAAATGCTCATTAATAATCCCCCGGCCCGCAGGCTGGCGATGCTGTTGTTTGCACAAGCAGCCATGTTCCACAATCCCAACAGGATGTTCTCCCTCGATGGTGCCATCCATAACTCTGTATTAAAAGTGTCACACGCAGCGTGCTCTCGTTCCTCAAACCTGCGCCTCCTGTTTGTTTATTTGTTCTTCCAGCACAAAACAATTCAACCTCCACAGTTATTTTAAGCAAATCAGGTTTCACTCAGCGTTTCATTTCCATTTTAAAATGTGTCCTTGCAGGAGCTGCAGGGGGTGCGGGCGTTTCCAGCAGATCCATCCATCCCGTTTTTGTACGGGTGTTATTAACGCTGGCAGCCAGAGATGGGCTCCACAGGATGCCAGCCCGCTCTCCCAAAAGATGCCAAACGTAGTAAAAAGTGGGGGCACGGGAGCAGCCAAGCCAGGGAGTGGAGCCCTCACTGGAATGCAGCTCCAGGCACGGCGCTCATCATTTCCTCAGCCTGATTTTCTCCTTGTCCCAATCACGGCTGCCAGATTAGCTGGAGGTGAAAGGAATATTAAAACTTTATTAAAGTCGTCAAGACTGAGCCACGTCTGGGCTCTGTCCTTGTCTGAGTGTTACCTTTGGTTGGGATTTAAATTTTTATAAAAGATGTCAGATCTGGACGGAGCTGGGAGGAAGAAACCAGGCTCTGATGTAGTTACTGATATCCCAAAAGGGAGGTGCAGCAGCACGAGCGAACTCGGTACTGGGGGTGGAAATGCAGCTGGGTCCATCCAGGGATGCTTCTCTGCGAGAAAAGGCTTTGTCCTCTGCCCTGAGGTGTCCACAAACCCCTGTAAATCTATACTTTCCATCAGTCAGAGCTTCTGCTGGGAAGATCCACGGCCTGTCTGCACAAGGCCCCTGAGGATTGGCTACAGGAGGCGTTGGGAAGCAGCTCCAGCTGCCGGATCAGTGTCCATAACTTCAGCTCTTGCCATTGATTTTCCTCCTGCGTGCTTGGCACATGATGTATCTGGCTAATAAAAGCTAAGTGGGAGCTACTGCTCACTCCACAGAGCCCCAGTGCTGGTATCCCTCAGCATCCTTATCCCCAGCTCCTGGTGTCGCCAAAGTCTGACATCCCCTGCATCTCTCCCCAGGGCTGGTGAGAGGCATCACAGTGCCACTGATGGTGACCCTGGGCTCTCTCACAAGGTGCAGCAGTTCCCCAAAGCTGTTATTAGACCTGAAAGTCCTCACAGCCTGTTTGGAACCAAATCCTGGCACTTCTGGGAGCACCTCTGCAGGTCTGGGATGTGCTGGCAAGGTTTGGGATTCAGCGGCTCCGGGTGCTCGAGATGCTGAGCTGTGCACCCAAACACCCTTCCCTAATTCCCCTCCCCATCCCTGTTTGTGCAGCCCTGGATGCTCCAGGCTGGTGATTAATCATGTGCTGAGTCTCAACTCACAAGCAGCAAAAATTGAACTGTAGCTCAAAACTAGCACTGAAGTCATGGTTTGAGGTATTGGAGAACTGTCTGTGAGGCACCACAAATCCTAATCTGGGTTTGTTAGGGCTCTATTAGGAGAGAACCCTCTTGGCTGGGCTGCTGTGGCCTCCTTGGGAGCAGGAGAATTCCCCAGCCCTTCAGAGCGAGCACCAAGCCCTCTCCACGTGGCCTCAAGTGGAGACTCCTCATATTTCACACAGAAACTCATCTTCAAACCTCAGCATGACGAGGGCACTTGGCACTAATGAAATGAAAAATGTTTCCTTTAAGCAGAGAAGCTGTTAGGACAGCTTGAAGTATTGTGCTCCTCTGTCAACTCCAAAGTGGACCAATTTTCCACGAGGTTCTTACATATATTTGTTCTTAACCTTAAGAATATGATTGCAGGGATAATAACTCAATCCTGCAAGCAGGAGGGAGAGCAAACAAAGAGCTGCCCCGCTGTTTGCCTTGGGAAGGAAGAGCCCAGAGCTGCAGCTGCCTTTGCCCTGGGCATCTCCAGAATGCAGGACTGGAGACCTGAAACAGCCTCTTTGGGGGTCCCTGGCTGCAGCCCCCCTTGGCTGGTTCTCTGGGCAGAAATGTGCTCTCTGTCCTGGAGTGAGTAATGCCATGAGTGCAGGCACAGTGACAGAGCCTCACTGGAAATGAAACGAGATCATCCACCAGGTAGAGCGTGGGCAGGGAGCTCCTGTTCATCACCACCGAAATGACATTCCAATGCAAATTTCCCAGCTCTGTTGGCAATCCTTAATTGGCCAGTCTATCAAAACAGGTATCAGTGCTGCTCCATCCCAGGGATATGATACTTCCCCCCAGCTCTCAGAAGTGGCTTTATGTGTTTTCCAAATTGTTCTTCGGCTTTGAAAAACCTAATGTAGCCTGAACAGCTGAAATGAAGGGCTGCAAACAGAGTGCTGGCTCCGTGCAGGATCCAAATCCCCGAGCAGCAGCATCCTGGTGGCTGGGGAGCAATAGCATAGAGCAAGGGTTATAAATTACCCAGGATCTCCTGCTTCTATTTTTTTCCCCCTTTTTTTAAACAAAATATGAATTTATGAACACGGACTTTGAATTATTACCCCAAAAAGGCACATTAGGTATTTTACAGCATATTTCATGTGGTTTCTCATCTAAAAAAGGGAGACAGGCAGAGGAGTGTAAAGAACAAACTGTTCTTCACTAATAAAGTGTCGCCAAAGATAATCGGCAATTTCCTTTCACTGTGGAGCCTGTACATGGGCTGGATATTTATAGTTCTTGTCACAAGCTGGGCCCCTCTGTGCTCCCCCAGTTCCAGCCCCCCAACCCCACTGGCTGCACTTGTGGGGGGAAGTTTTCCTTTCTTCCAAGCTTCTCCAGGGTGACAAAAATCTCTATTAAGCCCTTCAGCAGAGCCTAAAGCCTGTGGATCTGCCTGACATTATGATATAGCTCGGAACAGCTCAAAATCCACCCTCGCAAAGTCCACGGGAGTAAGAGGATTAGAAGTGATGGGAAATTAAATGCCAGTTTCTCCAGAAGATGAGCGGAGGAGGCTCTGCTGGTGCCCTCCTGGCCATGGGCTCGGTTCTCAGAGATGCTGGTTGACAAAAATGTCCTTCCTGGGAGAAGGAGCCAGCGTTGGTTCCCTGAACTGTCCCCTCCTTCCTGCCCTTGGGTCTGTCCCAGCTGAGCCTGGCTGGGTTTTGCCTCTCCCAGAGACGTGGCCCTGGCATTTGGCTTTGCCTGCCCGGCCCAAGCTGCTCCTTCAGTATGGAGGGACAGGGTTTACCTAAAAACATGTGGCTGAGGCAGCAAATGTAAATTGGGTGTATCCATCTGCCATGAGCTGCTTGACCTGGAGAAGAGTTATGGTGGCTTTGGGAGCTGTTGGAGAGAGGAGAAACATTGGGCAGATTGGTTGGAGCAAATGGTAACGAGGATTTATGGGGTCTGCTGGTGGCAAGAGTTTATCTGGGCTCCTACAAAGTGCTCCTGAGAGAGGGGTATGGATGTGTAACTCAACAGGATGGCAGAGGCCACCAGTAGTGCTGCTCAGCCCAGCCTGGACACGAGCATTAAACTGGCCTCAACAAGAGATTAATGAAGGCACAAGACTCCAGGGTGGCTTCTCCACAGGAAAGCTGCTCTTTTTGGGGTTCTTTGGAGCACACACAGGCACCAACTGGGCTGGCTGCAGCTGCCAGCACTGGCGTTTCCTTCTGCTCCTCCGAATCGTGGCCGCTGGAATCCGCCTCCCCGTATGTGGCAGCTTCCCAAAACTGTGCAATTAAACAAGTGGCTGGAAATGAAGCGGGAGAAGGGGCAGCTCTGCTGTGGATGTGGGAAAGGAAACAAATGTTTTCATATAAAGGGAGTTTACACTGCGTATAAATCTGAATGCCAGAAGCTTAATACATTGTGGACAGAAGCTGTTCCATCATTCCAGGGCTATTAAATTTTTTAATCAAACGCTTTAGCTATTAAACTGCTGAGGGCTGGCAAGGGCTGGCTCCTCCTGCAGGATAAACCCACCGCGGTCCAAACAAATACAAAATTAATTCCAGGTGCCAAAGGAATGGAGGAGTCAGTATAAGAGTAATATTTCCTGGGGCTTGGCTGGTGCCATCCCACCTGCTGGGAGGTGACCTGAGGTTTGGGGGCCTGGGTTCTGTCCAAAGCCAGCAGGGAGCATGTGGCAGACCTTTGCAAGGACACTCCTGCCCTGCCCTGCCCTGCTTCCTCCCAGCAGGAGCACCTGGGCACTCTGAGGGCGATGCTGACCACGGCTGTGGCTGCCTCCATGCTGTGGCCCAAGTGCCACATCTGGGAGGTCTCACACCAGGAGGACAAGAGCTTCTCCCAGACTGTCCCAGCCCAAGGGAGGAGCTGCTGCTGCTGCTGGCTGCTCTCATCTGCAGCTCTGCCCTTGTCAGCTGTGCTGCACAGCTGGATGCCCTGCTAGCCCTAGCCAAAATATGCCTGTGGAAGTCCAGCTCCCGTGTCCAGCAGAGCTCCAGCAAGGCTGGAGCCACGGGAGAGGCTGTGCTGATCCTGTCTGTCTGGGCAGCTCTGCTCGTCCATCCCTGCTGAGGAGCTGTGAGCAGGGCACTGACACGCTGCCGTGGAAAGCACCAACACAGAGGCAGCAGTGGGAAAGGAAATATCTGCAGCCTGGTGGTTAAAGGTGGTTTTAAGCATACAGAGAAAATTCGTGGTGGGTGAGAAATGTAAAGGTTCACCTTGATTAAGTCACCTGAAACACGGTGGCTTGCTGCACTCCTGCTCTGGCAGCTGGGCTGGTCATTACTCCTCGTGACACTGCCCACGTTTTCTGAGCTGAGGAGATGCTGGGAAGAGCTCTCCCACCTTGAGATGTGCCTGCCTGGCCTCTCTGCTGTGTGGACGAGGCAGGAGCGTGCCCATCATCTCAGTGTCTTCTCTCCCAAAATAACCTGTAACTGATGGCACAGCAAAGTTTCAGGGAAGGAGGCAGCAGGTAATTACGAATTCCTGCCTGGACCTCAGCTTCTTCCCTCACATACCAATACCCTTGTAGGCTTTCCCTCAGGCAGAACTGTAGCTGTGGATTTGCTCTTTATCCCTCTAAACACATAATCCACCCTGAACCCCACTGGTCCCTTGCAGCTCATCCCGACAAGGCAGCACTGCATGTGCCTAATAACCCATTCTTTTAAAAAACATTTGATTTTATCCCTTCTAATTGTTTTTCCCTGCAATCTTGAGAGGGGAAAAAAACCATGTAAAGCTGCCAGCTTTCAAGCCTAAGAAGCTGGATCTTCGAGCTCCCCGAGTTCAGGCTGGAGGCTGTGCAGGTGTGGGATGGGTGGGTGGACAGACAGATGGACAGACAGAGCTGAGCTGTGGGGCATGTTGGCCTTGCCCCATCTCCTGATGTTTCCATGGGATCTAAGCCTGTCTGGGTGCCCCAGCAGCACTGCTGGTGTGGTGCAGCAAAGACACATCTGGGAGGTCACTGGTGATGGCCAAAGTCACTTGCTCAAGGCAGCTGCAGGTAAAGCAGGAGACTGGGGCTGGCATTCACCCACCAGAGCCAGCTGCACCACTCCCATCAGATCCCTGACTTCTTTTTTTCCTTGCTGACGCCAAAATATATATAATTCTGTGTCTTTTCATACACACATACACACACAGAGACATATAGAAACCCCCAAACTTTTTGTCCTGGATTTCCAGGCACCGAAACAAGTCTGGAAAAGATTAAACCTCATTTCAAGGTCTCCTGGGTAGAGAAGTTGCTTTCTCTGCCCTGAACCATTCTGCAGGTGCTCAGCTGTTGAGTTTTAAGTTGTGATCCCTGGATCCAACACTTCCCTTGGCCATGCTGGAGAGCCCTGCAGGTGCTGTCACATCCCGATGGTGTCACATGGCACTTTCCCATCCAAATCCCATCCCCTGTCCCTGCCCCTTTGGTGCTGACATGTTCACCTTTCATTACATCCCGTACAATTAAGCTTAAAAAATACAGAATGTTATCAAATTAGAGTAAGAGCCAAGAATAGACGGAGGCACTTAGCCGGGAAATGGAAGCGTGAGCGTTACGGTGGCGCAGACAGGCCCTGCAGGAAATTGAGCTGAGCTTCAATCACTGTAATGACACCTTGTCCAGCCACACAGGGAGAGCAGGAGCTGGAGACTGGAGCAGCCAGCAAACGGAGAGCAGCTCTGAAAAATGGCCCTTGGTTATGGGCAGGAGGAGGGATTACCTGGTGTTGTTGTTATAATAACAAAGGACACTGACTCTGAGCCTGGTTTTGGAGAAAATCTACTTTATTGCAAAAGTTCTCTAGTTTTATACTCTACTCTGATCCAACTGGACCGGATTGGTTAACCAATCAATACATTATGCCTGGTTAGCTTAACATCTTAACACAAAGAGATAGAAAAGGGGAGAGAACAGCACCTGCAGGTGTTTAGACTAGAAGTTATCATGTTTAGACTAGGAGTTCAGAGTCTCACAAGCAGAATCTGAGAAAGTTGGTTTTCTCAGTCTCTGACCAATTTGTGGGGACCACAACCTGGGAATCAGGCAAGGGAGTGGAGAGTCTTGGACTGAGAGCTGCTTTCCTTGTCCTTCCTCTGGCATGCACAGACCTTGCCAGTGCTCAGTACTCCCCGAGGAAAGGTTGCTCAAGCATCAATGTTTTACCATCCATGGAGCAGCCTGGTGAGCATGGACCACCTCCAGAACTGGGCAAAATCTTGCAGGATGTGTCTTGGGAGCCCTGAGATGGTGAGAACAGAGATGAGGGCTGTGTGCTGACCCCTGGAGTGGGAACACCCAGTGGGCTTTGGGGTCGTGCAGCTCTTGGGTCTGAGCAGCTGCAGCAGCAGAAGGGGTGATGCCCTCAGCTCTGGGGATTAAATGGGGAAAGGTCCAGGACACCTTGAGCTGGTGTCACCACTGCACAGGTGACACTGGCTGCTGTTCATGGCTCAGGAAAACAGGGCACTGTGTGCAAGGAGGGTGATGTGGTTACTGCTTATCAGAGATCTCTGGCCAAGCTGAGGTGATACACGTGGCTTTGGGGACAGGGGAGTATTTTTCTTTTAAATAACAGCACCTACATGTTTAATTTAGGTAGCACAATAACCATAAACCCTAGAAAGCAATTCTTCGTTTTAATAATTCATCTCCTCAAGTTTTACTGTGATTGATCAAAGATATTAAATTTAATAAGAGAATTTATCAAGGTTATCTGATGTCAAAATAAAAGAGCACCAGGGCTGTGTTCCCTGGCCGGGGGAGGCTGTGTGTTTGTACCTGTCCACATTTTATATCCAGGTATCACATGGAGGAGAGGGAAAACTGAGGTCAAGCTGCTGCAGCTTCTTGGGAGAATCCTTTAGGAATGTCTCCTTGGGAGAATCCTTCAGGAATGTCTCCTTGGGAGAATCCTTCAGCTCTGGCTCCAGCTTCTCACCCAGTTCCTGGTGGAGGGGCTGAACCTCTCTGGCTGCAGGCTCCAGTTCTGGTGTTATTTTTCCATCAAGGCCAGGCCCCTGCATGGTGCCATGGACCTGCCAGTGTGAAGGTGCCTGCACACCCAGCAAGGAAAGGAATATCCCAGGAAATGGCAGGGAGAAAGGGCTGGCAGTGCTGGGGATGCCCACAGGGACAAGAGCAGCAAGGAGCAGTCAGGAGCTCACCGAGGGCAGAGCCAGAGCTCAAGCTCTCCCCTGGCACTCAGAACTGGATGAGGAGGAGAGCAGGAGCAGAAATCAGGATCCCTAATTAACGTCCCCAGGCACTGGCATTGACACCAGGAGTCTGCATCCATCACCCAGCACTGGTGGTGATTACCACAATTTTGCCTTCAGTGCTGTAGGTGTGACTCGATGACGGAAGGGAAACCCCACGACTTTAATGCAGCTATCAGTCTGAATTACATCGGGCATTTTTAATCACATAGCTCATTCCAGGAGCCTTTCCACGCTGGCTTTGGCATCATCATCCTTCCTGTGTTTCTAAAAACAGCCCAGAAGGAAGAAACAAGCAGAGCCCATGTTTGCCTGCACACAGCCCAAGGCAGGAGGGGACAAATTGGGTGACACCAACATTGTCACCATGCTGGGCAGAGCAGCTCCCTGCTGTGCTCCTGCCTGCACACTCAGCCCAGACCAGGAATTATTCTGGTCGTGAAGAGGCCAAATTACATTTTATATTTCTTGTTAATGCTTCATCGTCTCCTCAAGCTGAAGGATAAGCTCCCTTTATGAACGAGGTTCAAGACCCATCAAGAATTGTTCAGACAGGTCAAGTGGGAGCTGATGTATTCAAATAATGACTGTAAAAAATGTCCATTATCTGTAAATTAAAGCCAGGATGGCCACAACTCCTCTCACCCCTCTGCTCAGGAACAATTCTCTTTTGGAAAGTCACATCTTCCAGCCCAGGAGTAAAAAAAAAAACCTTAATTCACCTTGCTACAATATTGAATTACCATTACACCGCTGAATAAATAAAGAATGTGGTTTCTGGAAATTCCCATAGATCACCATAAAATGCCTCATTATTGTCGATGTGGCTTATGACAGAGGCTATTAACAGGGAATGGAATCAATAATGAGAGGGAGTGCAGGGAACAGGCTGTGATGGGAACCCCACAGACAAAGGTGGGTTTTAGGGGCAGGCAGGGGTGGGTGCCTGGGGACTTCCCTGCTCTGCCACCCTACACCCTCCAGTCCCTAAAACCCCACAGCCAGCACCATCCATTGCTGGCAAGTGTCAGGTGACAGCAGGCTCTGGGCTAAGCTCCTTTCCCAGATGCAGGAGGGGGAATTTGGGGGGAGCCCCTGGGCACCTTTGCCAGCTCACCCAGACAAAGCCAGAGCACAGCCCAAGGCTCCTCACATGTAGGATGCTTTCCAAGGAAGTAGCCCCCTGGCCAGAGAGGTGGAATCATTCATTCCAAAGTCTAAAGTACATTCTGCTAATCAGGATTACAAAGAGCAGGGATAAAGAAGCCAGCAACAACTCTGTCCTCTAAGTGCTGAATTTGCCCTTGGACACAAAGAACAAATTGATAATTATTGTTCTAATTCTTTTCCCTGAAGGCCTGGCTAGAGAATTAAAGCCTTGAGCTTTCTAGAGACTGAATACCAGAGTTTATAATTTGCTGCTTTCCAAAGCACATTGCCCTGTGGCTTCCTGCTTGCTCCAACCTCGGCTCCATCAGCTCCCACCACCCTCACTCCTGTTAAGGGGTCACAGGGAGCCCTTTCTAATTTTTTTCTCTGTTATAATGAGTAAATAAACTCAGCTGGTGATCCAGAGCATGTGGAGATGAGGGGTGAGCACAAAACCTGGCTGCAGCATCAGGAGAGGAGCTGGGATGGGCACTGCAAGGGCAGGATGCTGGTGACACCAGGGATGGGCTGACCTCAGCGTGTCACCAACAGGCAACATTCCAGTCCCATTCCTTAAAAATCTCACTTTGAGAGTCATTCCCAGACCCACCACTCTTGCAGAGGGGGGAACCAGCTGCATAAAGCTCACCCAGAGGGGCTTGGCATTCTCTGGGTGCTAACAGCACCTCAAGGTGCTTGGGTATGGTGTGGCACTCCCTTCCTCTGCCCAGGACACTTCTTACACCAGCAGAGAGAAGTGCTGCTGAAACGTGGTTGCTTTTCGTGTTGAAAGAGAAGCTCCAAAGTGTGAATTAAGACTGGCTTAAAACCCCTGGAACACAAACACTGAGGTGGGAAAGCACCCATGGCTGAGTGACAGCGAGGACAGCCCCATCCATCTCCAGGCTCAGCCCCTAAAACCCAGTCGGGGGTGTTAAGAGACACTAGATTTGAATGATATGCAGAGTCCAATATTATTTAAAGCCTCATAAGTCAGTAATAATGCTTTAAAACCCTTCCTAAATCTTGCCAATAGCTGGGGCAGGTTGGTTTGAGGCTGGGAGAAGATGAGCTGCTTTTGTTGTGCTGTGAACAGGGATGGAAGGGAGTAGACAGCATGGTCAGTGACTGGTAGCACCGGGATGGGGAAGAGAGAGAAATCTGAGATGCTGTGGGCAGCTCCTGCTCTGTGTGGGACTGGGACACTCCAGACAGCTCCTGCTCTGTGTGAGACTGGGACACTCCAGACAGCTCCTGCTCTGTGTGAGACTGGGATGCTGTGGACAGCTCCTGCTCTGTGTGAGACTGGGACACTCCAGACAGCTCCTGCTCTGTGTGGGACTGGGACACTGTGGGCAGCTCCTGCTCTGTGTGAGACTGGGACACTCCAGACAGCTCCTGCTCTGTGTGGGACTGGGACACTGTGGGCAGCTCCTGCTCTGTGTGGGACTGGGACACTGTGGGCAGCTCCTGCTCTGTGTGGGACGGGCTGTGCTGGCACTGGCAGCAGATGCTGATGTGCAGTGCTGACGTGTCCCAGCTCCTTGGCACCCTCTGCCAGAAGCGTGTCCAGCTCGGTGTTCCTGTGACCCTGCCCTTGTGCTGAGTGTGGCCTCATGGGGACAAACTCATTTTCCTCCGGGCTTCGGCGCGCCGCCACCGCCGGGCCCACCCGGCTATTTATAGCCTGGAAAGGATGTCAAGCGCCTCGGAGACAAGGGACAGCGTCTGGGGATGGAAACAATACGAGTGCATTACGCGGCCCCCCTGGCAGCCAGAGCTGTCTCTTCTCCAGGGCACCGAGGGCAGCAGCTCCTCGTGCCGCGCCCGCGGGCGCTGCGGTGCCGCCGAGGACCGGCACGCGCGGCACAGGACGCGGCACGGAGCCAGGCGGCTGTCAGGATCCTCACCGCCACCACTCGCTCGTCACAACGTGGGCTGGAGATGGGAGATCTGTTTTTCCTGGTTAATAAGGTTTATTTTTGTTCTGAATGAATAATACATGATTAGTGTCAAAATAAATTACAGTCCTTCCATTATAAACCACTTTGCTGTTCTGTATCTTCTCCTCTCCCTGTCTTTCTGTTTCTTTCAACTATCTTTCTTTCTCTTTGGCTTCTTCTCTCTCTTTAAAGCTCCCTCTTCCTCTTGTCACCGTCACACCATTCATTTCACAGCAGCAGAACAGAATATAAATGCACTGCCTCGGGGCTCGTCGAAGTTAAGCGCATGTTGCGCGAGGAAGCGCTGATTGGCCTAAATTATGTAAGAGCAACCCAAACCAGCTGGGAATTCACTCCTTTGATAGAAACAATAACAATTTCAAGATTTAAATGCCTGCATTTTCCAGCCGCACTGGGGTCCCAGGCTGGGGGAGGGAGCAGGGCTGGGTGCTCTCTCCCACATGGAGCCCGCCCAAGGGCTGGGTCCTCCAGGGCTGGAAGTTCAAGCACACATGATAGAAACCTTTGATAGAATAATGGAATCCCAGGATGGTTTGGGTTGGAATGGACCTTAAAGATCACCCACTGCTCTGACATGGGCAGGGACACCTTCCACTATCCCAGGTTGCTCCAAGCCCGGTCCATCCTGGCTTTGGACACTTCCAGGGCTGGGGCAGCCACAGCTTCTCTGGGCAACCTGTGCCATGACCTCACCACCCTCACAGGGAAGAATTTAATCCATTTCTTCCTCTCCTTCAGTTTGAAGCCGTTCTCCCTTGTCCTGTGACTCCAGGCTCCTGTAAATAGTGTCTCTCTGTCTTTCCTGTAGTCTCCCACCAGGCACTGGAGGCATTGCTGTCACTTGCATCCCCACAGCCATCACACCATCTGGGGTACAGAAAGTCTGTCTGGAGCTGAGGGGACACACCTCCCCTCTCTGGAGCACACCAGGGGACACACCTCCCCTCTCTGGAGCACATCAAGGGACACACCTCCCTTCCCTGGAGCACACCATCACCCACCAGCAAGGATGTCCCAGTGCTGTTTAGCCACTTTTGCCAAAGCCATCACCTGCCCACGCACCAGGACCACTGAGGCAGGAGGCAGCTGACTCTCCCCTGGCAGAGCCATGGCATGGAAGACTTCAACCAGAGTCTGATCACTCGGGCAGCTCTGAGATGTACAATTTAACAGAGGATATTCCATTGCAGACTCCTTGCTAAGATGCCTGGAGCAGGTGACTCAGGTACTGCAGGCTCTGAGGTGGAATTGCTGCACTTCCCACCTGTCACTGAGGAGCCAAGTGGCCGTATTTTTCTCTATTCCGTCATTACAAAAGAGAAGCAGCTTCATAAAATATTTATATTTCTAAAAATAATTGATTTCCTTTTAAGATATTTGAAGTGAAACCTTAGGGCGGTATAAGAGCTGTCCAGGTCACATTCCAAAGAGAACAAACCATAATGAAAGTGCTGGCACAGCCACTTTAGAGGCAGGCCCGACAGCTTTATTTAATTACTTTATACAATCCAGGCTCTACTTCTCAGCCTCAAACAATGAGAAATGATCAAAATCTCTGCAAGGACCCACAGCTCAAGGCTGCTGTAGTTCCTGATGGAGCTGCTAAGGCACATGGGGCTTCAGCAGCTTGGGGAGGGTGGAAGAAGGGGAAAGGCTTGAGAATTTGGGAGTCTGAGGGGACCTGGGAACCTCAGGCTGGCCAGGAGGAGCAATGAGGTGGGAACACCCATGTGTTAACTTGCTCCAGGAAAAAAAAAAAAAACTAGTTTGGTGCTCTGAAGTTTCTTAAAGTTTTCTCAGTTTTCCCACCTTTGGGGGCTGACTGGCACAAGGCTGGGCAGCAGGTGCTGATCACAGCTTCTGTGAGAGCAGCACAACACATAAACACTGCATTACAGAGATTTTCTCTGCAAAGGGTGGGTTTGCACGGGTTGGCCTCACCTTGCTTTGCCCACACCAACGTGCCCAGAACAGCCCTGCCCCAGTGAGGGCAATCCATGCCTGCTGTATGTGGAAAACCACGGGATTCATAAGGCTGCCAAGGTAAAATGGGATGGGAGCAGGCTCACTGCAAGGCTGAGGCCCAGCCTTGCTCTCCATCACTTTACCATGAATTTCCTTTCACCTAAAGGTTTTCCAAACATGCACTCACTCACACACCAGGGCAGCCACCCTTGGTCTTTTGTTCTCTACAAAATGAGGCACACTGCGACCTTTCCCAAAGGGGAAAGGCAATCTCAGTTTGATAAATTCCTGGGAACCATGTGCATCTCATTCTGGTTTATTACCCTTGTCAGAAGGTTACCGAAACGCTCGCTCAGATTATGGTGCTTAACCCACTGCCAGCCCCAGCCATAAATCCCAGCTGCTGCCTGTGCTGGTACCTGGGGCAGGGTTTGGGCATCAGATGGATCTTTGGAGCATTGGGAAGCCTGAGCCAGTGGGTCAGAAACCACTATTGCTTTAACCTCACTCATCCCAATAAATCTCCTTTTGGGCATGAGGATATCAGAGCTGACTGTTTTTTCACAGGCATGGTGTTTCTGCCTTCCTGAGGTACAAACCCAGCCAGGGAAACATCTCCCAGGTTGATTTGTGCCAACAGCTGAGTCATTTAACTGGTGGGATTTATACAGGCAGGGACAAATTGGACACCTGCGCTGAGAAAGCGGAGCTCAAGCCAAAATAAAAATCAGCCCCCAATTGTTCGGAGGTGGCTCTGCTATTATCCATCAAGGGCATTGTCTTCAGGGAGACAATTCCTGCTCCGAGCTCGTCCCCACATCATCTGTCACAAATTCACGTCCATTGTTGGAGATGACGACATGTACATAATAATCCTGTAAATTCCAGCGCGTTTCAGCTTTGCTGTTTAAGCACCAGCAGCCGGTGAGGGATGAAGGTTTAGCACACAGGAGTTATCTCACGTAAAGCTCTTGCTGCCGTGCAACCCGGAGGCAGATGGCTCCCGAGCTGCACTCGGCTGTGCTCCTGAACGGCTCTTTTTGAGGATGGCTGCACTGGGGTGTTGGGCAGGAGATGAAAGGGTGCCAATGACTGCTCAGAAAAAATAAAATATCAGGGCAGAGAGTGGTGGCCACAGGCTTTGATTTCCTCTGCAGCTGCTGAGCAGGCTGGAGGATCCTGTGTGGGGCAGGAGGTGCTGGTGCCGGGCAAGTCAGGGTCTCTGAGGTCTTGTGCTTCCAACCCACAATGGCTCCAGCCTGCATTCCCCATACCAGGGCTTCTCACTTTCCTTTTAATCAAACTTCAAACCCAGGGTAACGACTTAAGCATCTGCAAAGGAAGCAGCCAAGGGAGACATAAGGGCTTGTTTGATCTTTTTCTGAAAGGAGAGCAGGAATCAATTCCTAACAGAAAACACATAAGGACAGTGCTGGAAGGAAAAGCCAGAACAGAGCTGGGTCCAGTCACATGGGGGCAAGTTTGTGCTCCCAGGACACATTTGGCACCTTGAGGGCAGCAGCCAAGCGGGTGGCATGACCAGGATGTGAGTTCAGCACTCATTTCTCCTTGGATTGCATGTGCAGGCAGGGAAAGCTGTGAGGATGAGGCCAAGTCCCCCTGCTGCAGTGGGGCCCTACCTGCTGGCAGGCATGTCCATGCCACAGCCGTCCAAAAGCTGCTTCAGCAGGAGCTGGGGCTGTGTGGAGAAGGAGGAGGAGGAGGAGAAGGAATAGGAGGAGGAGGAAAAGGAGGAGGAGAAGGAGGAGGAGGGTAAAGCCCATGAAATGTTGATTCTGGCTGGCAGAGGGGTGCTGCAGGCGCTGCTGGCAGGGAAGCAGTGCCGGCTCTCCCGGCTGTTCTGAGCACATCCCCTGGGAGCTCCTCGCCGGCGCTCCCGTCTCCACCAGCACGAGCCTCCAGTGCTGCCTAGGGTGGTGCTTTTCAGTGCCAGGATTTAGAAGAATGAAACCTAAAAGCTGGCAAGAGACATGAAGGGAAGTCGCTGCCTCCAACAATAACGGCATATTTCAGTAGCTGAATTGAGTGTGACCCTTCTTATGCAGCAGGTCAGCAAACAAAGCAGGGGATTAATTGCTGCTGTCGATACATATCTTAGCAGCATCCAAATATTTATAACTCTGAGTTAGTGCCGTGGTCACACTGCTGGAGCTGGCGTGTCCAGGCCTGGCACTGGCGGCTTCTCCCGCTGCTCTCAGGGATGTCGTCTGGGTCACTCCACTCTGCTTCCAGCCCCATGCTGCACTGTGCTCTGGTCTACTTCCAGAGCCAGACATGCTCAAAACAGGGTTTCCCCAAGCTGTTTTTTGCCTTGGACGGTCCTCCCTGCTCTCTGCATGCCCACAGCACCTCAGTGGCTGTCCCTGTGTCACCCTGCTAATGACAAGGCTTTCAGAAGGGGGTGGATAACGATCACAGCACGCTGTTTCTCACGTTCTCCTCGGCTGGCAAACTCTGCCAGCAGCCTCAGCCGCTACGTCAGAAGCAGGAAAAGAGCAGAGATGGCTCAGCTGTGTGCTCCAAGGGGAGCTGTGGGGTGGGGAACAAGGACACTGCGGAGAGCACGGAGGGGAGCTGGGGGCTGAGATGGCAGAGCCAGGCTCTGCTCCGCTGGCAGCCTGTCCCCATCCCTGTCCCCATCACTGCGAGCTGGCCTCGGCAGCGACAGGGACAGCAGGGAGCCTCAGGATGGGTCTACATCCTGGAGAGGGGCTTCCTGCAGGCTTCAGGAAGACAGTATTGCTTGGCTTTGTTATTTTAATTCTGCACCTTAGGTTGTATCACTAATAGAGCCAAACAGTATTGAACTGGAAGTGCCGTTTAATTATTTTTCAAAATTAGACCACGGAAGGGCAGTAAATGGAAATACCAGTGAACACGGAGCCTGGTGCCAGTCTCACAGCAACAAATGGGGCCCTGCTCTCAGGGCAAGTCAGTTGTGACTCCACTGAGCCACTCAACTGCAAATTATTCCTGTCCTCTGGTGACTGTCGTCAAGAAATCACAAGCCCTTCTGCTCCTGAAAGAGCCCATGGGCAGCTAGAATGACCTGTTTGTATTCATGTATTCAACACGGGGATTATTAATTAATATGCTTTATTGCTTTTGTCAAAATCACCTGGGCTAATTTTAGGGGGGATTTCGGCAATATCATTGCATTATGGGCAAATAAGCTGGACCTAAGGGGTTGGTTTTGTGAATGTGGATATTAATGCCTCTCCTGGAGCAGTGCTGTGGTGGGGAGGGGAGGCATTAATGGTCCCATTACGCTGTGTTACACAAATGGCGCGTTGCCCTCATGGGGGGGATTTAATGGCTTGGTGCAATAACAGGCTAAAAGCTGGCAAGGGTGAGATAATGGACTGTAAAAAATATATGTTTATTGACACTTTTCCTCGTTGTTTGGATTTCTGCAGGGTGACTCTCCTCAGCGTGCCACGCGATGCTGTGTGGGAAGATGCTGGCACAGGATGAGACTCTTCTCTGCTGGCTGGGGCAGGTGGGAAGGGGCCTGGCACGTGCCCCTCTGAGCTGCACTTGCCAGGCATGATCCAGGTGGGAAGCCATGGCAAACTCCCCCACGTGGCACCGAGAGGTGCAAGGAGCCCCTGACTAAGATCAGATGGATGCACTGCACAAACTGCAGGGCACAGCTCAGCCCCCTGCACCTGCACACGAGGGATGATTGCCCATCTCCAAAGCAAGGGCAGGGCCTGATCCCATTTTCCTTTCCCCTGCACACCCAGGGATGTGGGCAGCAGCTCCAGCTCTGCTGAGAGCCAAAATCTGGCTGGCTCCCCCCTGCAAGCACCAGCTGATGCTGGGGGAGGAGAGGCAGCCTCGGGAACTTGTGCAAGGAGTGTTCCAGAACAGGCTTTAAACACCAACTAAGTGAAGAGGCTGTGACACCGCTGGCTCCAGGTCCTCAGAGCCACTTGATCATCTCCTTGCCAAAACACAGAGCCTCCCAAATCACACCTCTGTGGGTGAGGAGATAAAATCCCCGCTAAAGACGTCACCATCTGGAACTGTCTCATCTCTCCTGCACAATGAGATGTCACCACTTGGCCTCTGAAGACCAAGATGCATTTTCCAGACTTATCCAGAAGGAAGTTTTGTTAAAGTCCCAGCGCCTGGGCTGCACTCCCAGGGTATATTTCCTAACCCACCCATGGAATCTCCCACCACTGAGGTCCAACTGCAGATAAGGGTGTGTTTGTCTTCACCTTCTGAGCATGGGGTTAGGAGGGAAATAAATCACTTGGCTGCTTCCCCAAGCAAGAAAACGCTCTCTCAGGGCTCCCCTGGTCCTGACAGTTCTGCTCCCAGGGCTGGCAGCTGTGGTGGAGTATCAGAGCTGCCTGGAGCTGTGCAGTGAGATACCAACCAAGGGGTGGGAGATGTCTGTGGAGACCCAGACAGTCAGTGATACGGCACTGGTGATGATTGTTCTGCCTGGAATCTCATGCATGGGTAATTATTACTCTCCTAATTCCATTATTCACAGTTGTGATAGGTGGTTTCACCTCTATTTCTCTCTCACATGCAAAACCCCTTATTAGCATTCCCTGCAGTGAGAGTATTCCCCACCCTGCAGCCAAAACAAGCCAGGAGCAGGCTGGTGCACAAGATCACTGTGTCACCACTGCCCTTCTGGGGCTCCCATCTCCCATCCCTGCTCTGGGGCCAAAAGTGGTGTCACTGGGGGTGGTGCAGGGCCAAGGCACAGCTGTGGGACACGTGTCCCTTCCCAGGGAACCAGCAGCTCCCCTCCACCTGTCCCTGCTCCCTGCTCCAGGCCACACCAAGCGATTTGGAGTGTTTGATCTGCTTCCAAAAAAATATAAAAGAAGGAAAACTTCCACTTAGCCTTTCTTATGATCCATAAAACCCTGCTGGAGGCTGAGACAGCTGCTGATATTAAAAAGTTACATTAGGGAAGGAGAACTTAATGTGGCTGCATGGGATGCCTGAGACTATGGGTGTCTGGGACTGCAAGTGCTGGGCTGCTGCTGCTGGAACAGAACACTGCTGCTGCTGCTGCTGCCATCCCCAGATGTGCTCCCAGAATGTCACGTGCCAGCAGGCCTGGGTGTCTTGGGACTGCAATGGCACTCATGGGTTTCTGATTCCCTGGCTGGGATGTCCAGTGCTGTCAGCACTGCTAGTGCAGAATCACTGACTCACAGAATAATTTATTTTGCAAAAAGCCTCCAATACCATTGAGTCTTTGCCCCAGCTGGAAGAGAAGGGGGAAATAGTGGCTGTGTGGAGGATGAAGGAGAATCCTGCCACCCACCTGAGTGGGCTGGAGGTGAGTCTGGGCAGGCTATACGCAGCCCAAAAAAAGTCCCTGCAGCCCTCCCCATTCAAATTGGGGAAGTCAGCAGTCCCCAAACTCATATCTGTGATCCATCACTTTGTTTTGCCTCCTGGCAACTGCAGAGGGGGAGGCATAAGGTGGGAGGAAGGGGTGAGTGGAAGACTAATTGCAGCTACACCTGGGGACCTTGGGCACTGCAGGTATTTCAGATAGAAAAAAAGTAATTTTCAACAGCAAATTGGTTACTGGCTCCTTAATGTCAACCTTCAGCTCCAGAAAGAACAGCGACCTGTGGCGACGCCAGCACGGTGTGCCAGGCAGGGAGCAGCACAAGCCCATGCAGCAGGGCAGGACCAGGACCAGGACCAGGACCAGGACAAGGACAAGGACCAGAAGCAGGACAAGGACCAGGACCAGAACCAGGACCAGGACCGAGACAGGGTCCTGTTATTACTGTACCCCCGTGACAAAGCTCGCAGGGGGCTCACGATGCTCTCGGAGGCCTCGATGCAACAGTTTAACAGCAGCGTTTAAGAAGAGGAGTTACCATGGCAACTGCTACCCGGGATTTTGTGTCCTGGTACAGGAGGTGCTGGCGCTGTGTGTGCCCCACAGTCACACTTCGGTGCCCTGGTGCCCGCTGCACTCCGTGGGCACACCCGGGGGCTGCTGCTGCTCCTGGGGTCTGCGCTCCAGCGGCTCCCGCAGCCCAGCCCAGCGAGGCTGCCGCTCACGGCTCTTCTCCGAGCTCCCATTTCCTCTGCAAACACTTCCTTGCCCTCCCAGCTCCCCGGATGAGCGCAGCAGGAAGAAGTTTGAGCTCTTCAGGACGCGTGTGTGGGTGTGCGGGTGCCCAGCCGCTGCCCTCAGCACAGGTGACACGTGGTGACAAGCAGGCAACGGGTTATTCCCCATTTGGAATTACCTTGTGAGCTGTGTTAACAGCTTAGCTGCTAACTAAGACTAGATCTCTGGTAGTAATAAAAGCAGTCCCTGGGTGGGTGGGTTTTGGCATTTCATCTCGATTCCAAAATGAATAATTTATACGAGGCTTTATTGGAGCCCAGAGTTATACAATAAATGTTCCATGTGAACACGCTCACATATTTCAATGTTAGTATCTCTCCAGTGAATTTGCCTGGCAGGCCAAGCCAGGCTGGGATTGCCACATTGCTTATTTACGTAAAATATCATAATCTCACTTTTATTTGCATTTCTGAAGTGCCATTAGGGTGATTTGGAACATATGAGCCCAGCCAGTCGATTGCAGCTGCAGCTCCTGGGCCAGGGTAGGAATGACTTTCAGGCCTCCGTGGCCAAGAGTAGGAGTGTGTTTTGGCAAGCTGGTGCTGCAGGGAGGCAGAACCCACGGGGTGAATGTCGGGGCACAGGGGATGAGCATTTGGGGGTTTTTAGGGGTGGTGTGTTTGCATGGGCTGAGCAGATGGAGATGGGAGCAGTGCGTGTCACTGGGGGCTGCTGCCTGAGCCTCCTCCTGTCCTGCTTTGGGGAACAAAGCCCTACAGGCAGGTTAAATCAAAGACAGTTCTTGAAAGAGAAGGGTGGCAGCTTTCAGCAGCAATGGGCTGCAACCCATCCCTCCCCAAATCAAGTCTTGAGGGATTTCTTCCTTCCTCAGTGAGGTGAAATAAAACCCATTTCCAATGATTTCGTTGCTTAAAACCGAGTTGTAGCCTCCAGAGACTAATTACTTTCTCCCTGCATTTGCATCGTTTACATTCAAGTCAGTTTAAGGGATGTGCCATGTTTTGGAAGGAGATGAGAAACTCAGAGGCAAAAACCTTCTCAGAAGCAAAGGGCTCGGGAGGAAGATGTGGGAACAGGCATGTCGTGAGCGCAGCCGTTCTGTGCGGGCTTCCACCCTCCCTCCCGTCAGGACGGGGGCAGGGGAGGTGGAGCAGGGTGCGTGTCCGTCCCTCGGCTCGGTTCCAGCCGCAGGGGAGGATTCTCCTCCAGCAGGAGCGGGGGCGTGCGGCGTGTGCTCCCCCGCACGCCTCGGCAGGAGCTGACAAGCAGCAGCCTGGCGGTGCGGTGCCTGCCTGATCCCAGCTGTCTGGCTCCCGCGTGGAGCTGCTCTCACAGCACAGAGGCAGCTTTGAGACGGGCAGAGATGATTTCCAAGTTGCTGCTCTGTGCTCTGCTGCTCTCGGCCACGCTGGCTGCTGCCGGGGCTCTCTGACATTCCCTGTGAGGCTGGGGTCTCGTCTGAGCTCAGGGATGTGCAGCCACAGGGTGATGAGGAGGAGGGGATGGTCCCTCCCTCCGAGCCAGGTCAACTATGGACATGACCTCTGCTCCGTTCTGCTCCAAGGCAGGATTCTCCAGGTGTCTGTCATCTGCTCTTCTTCTGTCTCTACAAATTCTACCTGGAGCTGATGATCCAGCTCAGAGCTTTCCTTGCTCACGGAGCGAGGGCTCTGCAGAGTGAAAGTGGCAGAACTGTCTCCTACTGTGCCCAGCTGGGTGACCAGCTGCCCCCCAGGACACTGCAGCTCCCCTCCTCCTGGCTATCATGGCTCTGGGGAATGGGAACTTCAAATGTCACGGGTGAGCTGGATGCAGAGATCCCAATGAAAAGCAGAAATGGTTGTTTGAGAAAATTAATTGAATTTATTTGACAAATACTTGCAGATCCAGGGAGCAAGTGCACACATACCTGGAAGAATTGCTTCAAAGAAAGCCTATTGTGCTGCTGCCGCTTTTTCTGCTCCTTTTCCCTTTTTTATTTTTTCTCTTGGAACTGCTCTGAGCTGGAAAGCCGGTGACAGAGGAGTGCATTTCATCCACAGCCAACCCAGCAGCACACGGCCTATTCCGGAGGATCTCCACAGGCCATCATTGTCTGGCCCTGCCGCTGTCTGGGCAAATTTAGCACATAGCCAGTGGGCTGCTTTAATAGGAGTGCTGCGATTTCAGGAGAGCTGAAAATTTATATTCCCCTGTAATTGCCACAGCACACCTTAGTGCTGCTGCTGTAGCAGGAAAATGGTTCTCCCCAGTGCACCGGGGACTCGGCAGAGATGCTGGCACAAACAGGATAATGAATGCTAAGGTACCTCGCGTGTCGCACAGACTGAGCTTAAATATTGAAGGAGCAGCATTCTTGAAAGAGCCACGTCCCCTCCGTAGAGAGGGGCAGGATGTTATCTCAAACCTAGGGAGCGTTTTGCCCTCTGCACAGTGGGATTTGCACTGGGACCTCACTTTAGTGATAATGACATTTGAGAGTTTGGAACACATCTTAATGCACTGTGTCCCTCATATCTCTTGTCTGAGTAACACGAGTTTGAATTTTTCATTTTAATTGCAGGCTTGTGATCTAGAATAGACATTCTTGTACTGAAAAGCATCTGCTTTTAGATCCACTCCTCGGGGCATACAATGACACAGGCACCCCGTGTCAGGCACTGCCTGTCAGAGCACAGCTGGATCCCCGCTGTGGGCACAGCTCCGCGGGCACTCCAGCCAGGCAGAACAGCTCAGGAAAGCCTCATGGCTCAGGAATGGCTCCCCTTCTCTGGACAGGCAGATTCAAACAGGGTTTTTTGCGCCATGACTGACTACTGAGCTTGGAACAGCATTCTCAGGGCCCAACTGACCCCAGTTCAGATGGATCACAGAATCCCAGGATGGTTTGGGTTGGAAGCTCAACTTGTCCCAACACCCTGATGTGGGCAGGGACACCATCCACTAGACCACGTTGCTCTAAGCCCTGTCCAACCTGGCCTTGGACACTTCCAGGGATCCAGGGGCAGCCACAGCTTCTCTGCAAAACCTGTGCCAGGGCCTCCTCACCTTCACAGGGAAGAATTTTTTCCTATTATCCCATCTAAGTCTGCTCTCTATCAGTGTGAAGCTGTTCCTCCCTTGTCCTGTCTCTCCAGGCCCTTGTAAATAGTCTCACTCCATCTTCCTTGTCAGCTCCCTTCAGGTACTGGAAGGCCACAATTAGGTCATCCCAAAGCCTTTTCCAGGCTGAACAATCCCAATTCCCCCAGCCTTTTCTCAGAGGAGAGGTGCTCCATCCCCAGTGGGGAGTGGTAAAGCTGCTGCAGGCTGAAAGGCACCGAGCCTGGGGGTTCCCCATCCTAGGCCAGCCCCTGACCAGCTGTACAGTGTTGGACAGTTCCTCATATTCCTTGGGATCACACTTCCCTGGCCTCAAAAGCGAGCTCAGGGGTTTGGCTGTTGCTGCTGCCCTACGAGAGTCCTTAAAGTCGGTGCTCTATTGGAATAAGAAGTTATCTCTAACCCTGTAGGGATTTGGCAAAGATGCTGCCACGAAAATAGTTTGTAATGAGCTTTAAGACATATTAATGAAGAGAAGTATAATTATTATTACCAAGTTCAATTACAGCCCTTGGATTACAAATATTCTCCCACAATCCCTCAGGAAAGCAATGCATCTTGTCTCTGCAATTAAATAAACTGAGTATCAAGGGGAGGGAAGAGGATTAAACTACAGAAGAAAGAATTGCTTCAACTTGACTGTGGTGGCCCCTCTCCTCCTCCCGCCCAGCTCTCCCTGCTTTGAGGAGAAGAATCCTCACTCAGCACAGCCCAATGGTGATAAAATATTCCTTGAGAAACTGGTGGTTGGCTTCCTTCCAAAGACTCCGGCATCTGTAATGCAGCAGTTGCCATGCTAGTGGAATCTAATAAACTCTTGTCTGCAGTACTTCTGGAAGTGCACACCTGTACAGTTCTGCTGCCCAAAGATGCAACCTAGGCACTTCTTAAGGGTTTTTTCCTTCCGTGGTTGCTGAGCGTGGAGACAAAACCGTGGGATGTGCCTGTTCCCGGTGCAGGGGTGTGACCGAAGCCCTGAGAAGCGCGGAGCCGCAAACGCAGAGATCGCCGCGGGTCATGCGGGGAAGCCGCACACGGAGCGGAGCGAGGGAAGCTCGACCTTGGCAACACGGCAGGAACGTCAGCAGTGGTAAAAACAATGCTGTTCCCAGGGAACAGCGCGATCCAGGGGCTGCTCCAGCCCCTGGTGCCTTCTTGGCCGGAGCAGTTTGTCTCTGGAGAGCTCAGAGGGGAGGAGAAGCCAGTGTTCAGCTGTGTATGAGCAACAAGGGGCACTGCACTGCTTTCCCTTGCTGGAAGAAATCCATTACAGAGAGGATCACCCTGCCATGGATGGCTGGCTGGCACAGGGCCAGGCTCACTTCCAGGGCCAGAGCAGCTCTGCTGGCTCTGATGCTGGTGGAGAAGAGCCTGACAGTGTCTGGAAGGTGGAATGGGCAATCTGCAGGTGGCACAGGAGGTCTGGGAAGTGAGACAGGAGGTCTGGAAGGTGGGACAGGCAGCCTGCAGGTGGGACAGGAGGTCTGGGAGGAGTGACAGTGAGGTCTGGGATGTGGGACAATGAGGTGCACAGTTGACAGTGCTGCCGTCTCTGGCCCCTGAAGCAGCGCAGGATGCTCCAAGCTGGCCAGAGCAGGGGTTAGTGCTTTCTCTCTCTCCCTCCCTAAAATCTATCCTGAAACATTTCTGATACCAAAATGCACCAAGTTAAGCACAAGAGCAGAAGTCTCTGGTGACATGGCTGAGTTTTGGCAGGACATAGACAAACAATGACAAAACTTGGCAGATGGATGGGCATGGAAACCGTGCCAGTCGTGCACAGGTAAGTTACCCACCACCTCCCTGGGCACTGCCTAGGAACTTGGTTTACTTCTTTTCCTATTAAGCAGGATAACAAAACACAGCCACACAGTGTAGGAGTTTCTCCTTTAACAGTGCTATTGTCTGCAGAAGAAGCAGGGCCAACGCTTGTTTCAATTCCCTCAGAACCCTCTCTCTGAATGGGTTTCTTGTGCACCTGATTGTTGTTCAATCTCTCCTGCCCACCCTGGTGCACACACGGTTCCGGCGCTTGCTTTTGATCGCGTTGGCTGCAGGACACTTGTTCCTCCTGTGAACCCTGCTCCTTTGTTCCTGTGAGTGTGCCACCCACAGGGAAACCTTTGTCCAAATAATCTCAGATTCCCTGAAGAGCGAGAGCTGCCAGCTTTGCTTTCTAGTTGAAGTGACAGCAAGGAACATACAGATTTATTCTTCTATTCACTGATGGCTTTCTATTTGTGTGTCCTCGGATCAAATCAAAATGTCAAAACAACATCCCCGGCACTCCAGTGGCAGCTCCTGCCCACCAGAAGGACATGTGAGGAGCAGGTATTTTTAGCTGAAAAGGATAACCAGCAAGGGTCATGTAGTGAAGAAAATGACCCAAGACAATGGTAAGAAGAAACCAAGGCACTTCTACTGGAACCCAGGAGGACTGGTATTACACCAGTCACCCCTGTGCCCCAGGAAGAAGTACAGAAAGGGACAGGAAGACATGGCAGTCAAGCTTCTGGCTCTGTGACAGCGTTATTAGAATGCTCCAAGCCCTAAACCCTCTTCCTGGGCGGTTTTTAATTCTGACTCTGTGCTAAGCATTAAGCACTATCAGCGCATGCAGAAAAGAGCCCTAGAAATGTGCTGCTTGAGCAGGAGTGCCCGGCTGAAGTCTTTCTCCACTTACACGATTAATCTGTCTCTGAAGAGCAGCTATTACACACTGGGACGGTGTCTGGACAGTTGTGTGACATCTTCTGTGCAGGATGTGAGCAGTGCAGATGACAAAGGCACGCAGCCGGCCCTGTGGAAAGGTGGGAGATGACTCAGAGCTGTGGCATCGTGTAATGGAGCTGCTACTGGAAAACCTGCTTCAAAAGAGTCGGGACACAGGAGATCAGCGGCGATGCTTGATGGAGGCAATACCTGATGTAGGAAGTACTTAAGCAGATTGTAATGAGGATGTGGGTTCGTTAGCAGAGCCTCCCAGGGCTGATAACAGAATCGCTCCTGTTGCACTGCAGTCCCCAGTCGGAAGGAATGCGTAAGAGCGCGGCGCACCGGGCCACTGGAGCTGCTGTCCTAGCGTGATTCCTACCAATGGAACAATATTGCTTGCTGTTGCATGAACAGAACATGTCTCCTCTGATTGTTTTTTCCTGCTCTTTTGGAGATAGATGCTGTCTGAAGATCCCCACTGGTAGAAGGTCCTCTCTGAGGTGCAGTTACAGCTCTTAACACGTAACCTCTGGCACTGGGAACCAGTGGTAAAAAAAAATAAATCCAAGTGGGGATCTTTTGGCACAGAGTTCGCTCTGGTTCTAAAAGAAGTCGTGAGAGTGGACAAGAGACTGACCTCAATAGCCTGTTCCATGGCCCTGCTCCAGGGTGTTTCAGCTGTAATTGTCCTTTTTTAATCCAGGCAGCTACTGGACTGTGATGAGATTCCTGGAGTGGCTTAAACTCCCCCTCCTGTAGGATACCAGGGAAAGAGACACATCTTCAGGAAAATTCTGATGGCTTCTTGCTCTGCTAAGAAAATGCCACCTGGCCCAGCTGTCTTCTCCGTCTCAAGTGCTCACCCATGGGCAGGTGCCTTTGCTTGGACCAGCTCTGTCCCGGGAGATTTCCTCTGCCCAGAAACTGGCAACTCTTAAATGCCAAGAATTAAATTGTTGAGGGATTTTAAACTTTACGTATTGAATTATTGCAAGACAAGTGACAGAAAGTGAGCAAGAGTTAATTACGTGACAGGGAGAGAAAGTGCCACTGTGCAGCAACCCTTTCAAAGGCAAACAGAAATATTTATAGACTCAGGACTGCACAACTTGCCACGCTCTGACTCAAGATCTGCTACTGAATCATGGGGCAGCACTTTGGGATGGGGCTCTGGTGGGGCCACAGCTCTGTTGAAAGGTAGGTCTCACCCCAAACTGCGTTCAGAGGCAAGTGCTAATGAGAGAAAATCTGGTAGGATTTTGTCAAATCAGAGTTTAAAAACATCCTGGTGATGTCCTCTTTTCAGTCCCTCGGTGGATTTCCCTTTCTTCATGGCTGGCAGAGTGGCTGTGAGTGCTCACTGAGGTGACCTCAGCCCACACCACACCACCAGCTCTGCGGGGACAGTGCCCCGGCCCCTCCAGATTTGGGGCACACACACAGCTTGTGCAGGTGCTCATTTCTCGGGTGATTTCCCACCACACCACGATGCTTCTGTTCCATTCTGCCTTCCAAGCAGAGCTGCAAAGTGCAGAAGCTGGGAGAGGAGACAAACACGATCCTGAGATCAAACCCGATCAACATCTGCAAGCAGCCACCCCGCAGTCACCCTCCTGAGGGACACTCCCTGCCCTCCCATGCTGCTCCCAAAGGTTGTCCCGTGCAGAGCCACCCTTGGTGGGCACATCTTCAGCTGGGTGCCCTCCACAGCTCTGAGCCTGGCCCGGGATATTGTCACTATTTTCAGGGACTGACTAATCCTGACGGGAGCGGAAAGAATCTCCTGTTACCTGCAGAGGACAGAGGGAAGGAGATAATTCATTCCCATCCCCAAAGCAATCCCTGCAGGCAGGTTTTGAGTCAGATTTCCAATCATCTGCCTTTGGAGACCACCAAGCAGGTTTTAAAGAAATCTTTATATTTTTAGCAGTAACATAATAGTGGTGGAAATTTAATAAAATTCACCATCAAATATTTATCCCATTACATTGGCTTAAGTAATTTAAGACGCCACAATCAACATGGTGGGTTTATATTTAATGAGACTTGTGTAAAACAGCCACTTCCATCCTTGTCAGGTGTGTAGAGAAGACACTTGCATTCACTCAAAGAATTTTTATCTCCCCAAAGACATGGTGTTAAATAATGTACAACACTCACCAAAATGTTACCTGTCACTGGTGGAAAATCAGACTGGGGCTCGGTGAGCCTGATGTTCACTGGCATGTAGGACAGAGGAAGGGCATTTTTAAATTATTATTATTTTAAATCTAACTAAGCAAATTATGCTGAGAGCAGCCTGGGCTCAGCTTTTGGACGAAGTTCAGCCTTGCTGAGTGTGGTGTTCCCAGCCTGTCCCTCTGACAGCTGGGCAGGGTGGCAATGCCAGCACCAGGCTCAGCTACCTGCAGGCAGGGGGGGCTGGATGAAACGGAGAGAAGCTGTTTGTTCCTGAGATGCCCTGTTCCAGCCGGGAGCAGCACACTCAGAGCTGCAGAACACAACTGCTCCAGCTCCCCAGAGTGCTTAGCAAAGCAACCAGGCAAAACCCGGGCATATCTCCCATGAGACAGGCTGGGAGAGCTGGGGGTATCCAGTCTGGAGAACAGGAGGTTCTGGGGAGACCTTAGAACCCCTTGCAGTGCCTAAAGGGGTTCCAGGACAACTGGAGAGGACAATGGACAAGGTCATGGAGTGATAGGACAAGGGGGCATGGCTTTGAACTAAAAGAGGGGAAATATAGATTTGTTTTAGGGAGAAATTCTTCCCTGTGAGGGTAGTGAGGCGCTGGCACAGGTTTCTCAGAGAAGATGTGGCTGCTCCATCCCTGGAAGTGTCTAAGGCCAGGTTGGACAGGGCTTGGAGCACACCGGGATAGTGGAAGGTGTCCCTGCTCATGGCAGGGCGTCGGAACGGGATAAGCCTTAACGTCCCTCCAACCCCAACCATCCTGCGTCTCCCTGATTTGGGCTCCTGGCAGGAGTGCAGACAGGCTTGCTGGGGGCTGAGCCTCTCCCACGAGAACGGAGAGAGCTCCTTGTCCCTCCCGAGTCCTTTATGTCGCCATGTCCCCCCGTATCTCCCCGTGTCGCCCATCCTGCCTGTCCCCCCGTGTCCCCGAGCGGCGCGGCCACACCGCCGGTCTCACACTGACCCCCAGCGTCGGGCGGCGGCTGAGCCCGAGCTGCTGCCCCGGCCGGGAAGTTGGATGGCAATGAAACCCTAATTAAACCCTAATTAAAGCCTGTAGCAAAGCGACGTGACGAAGCGGGAAGCGGAGGGGCGGGAGCGCCCGTTCCCACGGCTGCAGTTACTGCAGCCGTTAAATTGAGCCAGGAAAAGGTTTCTGCAGCTGATGCTTTTTAACAGCCAGGCCAAGTTGCCAGTAAATCATTAAAATCCATCTAATCAGTCTCCTGGAGCAAAGGTAAGGATTTGGACCCAGTGAGACGCTTTGTGCTGGGAGAGATTTACTTGTGGTTTGTGAAACGCTTTAAAAATCAATATGCCAGGAGCAAGAGGGGCTTAGGGAGGGCAGGAGACCTGGGGCGGGTGGAATTCACTGGGCGAATGTGGGTTTGGAGGTGCCTTGGGAAGGATTTGCCAGGTAAACACTAGAGATGGTTACAAAAAGTGCATCAGTAGCAGGGGGACAAGACCATGAGCAGCAGGGCTCCAGGCAAGGGTTTGGGGAAGAGTCCTGGCAGGGCTCCAGCTGTCCCCATCACAGGAAGCCCAGTGCCAAGCAGTCCCTGAGACAGGTACTGCAACCCCCAGCCTGGGCTGGGTTCTCTGCACTCGCTGTTCTTATGGCTTGCCATTAACGAACGTCTCAGGTTTCCTCTTTGTTGCTCTTTCTCACAAAGCCCACGTACAGCGCAGTCGTGTTAATTAATTTCTTCAGATACTGCCTTTCCATGTTTGGTCCTTGATAAAACACTTGCTAAAAATCCAAAATAAGACTCAAAGAGATTTCTCACATGGCAAGCATAAAGTTTCATTATGTACTGTAAATTGCCTGTGATTTCTGTGTCAAGGCTCACCAGCTCTTGATGTGAGCCCTCCTCTGTGATGGAAATGAGGGGTTTATTCCATGTGAGTGGTGCAAAGGTCTTCAGGTCAGCAGTGCTCAGGGCAGCTGCATTGCAAGGCTGCAGAATTTCAGTTCTAGATGGGGTATTGACTCCCAGAGAATTTCTCAGGAGACAGTGCCTCTGGGAGCCCAAAAGTGGCAGTTCATAGAATCACAGAATGGTTTGGCTTAGAAGGGACCTTGAAGATCATCCAGTTCTAACTCCCTGCCATGGGCAAGGATGCCTTCCTTAGACCAGGTTACTCAGAGCCCCATCGAGCCTCAGTGCTCACCAACATTACCTGAGCTGGCAAGACAACACCATATGATGGAAGGGAACAGCAGCTAAACATTTTTTCTTCAAATCTTCAACACAAGACCAGCTCTTCCTGCTGAGGAGGCAGCCAGAAGGATGCAGCAGGAGCAAGGCTCCTGGTCCTGGTTATGGGGAAGTGGATCCTCCTCCTACTTTCTCCCCAGAAAAATTCAGCCACTTGAACCCAACCCACCTTTTCCGTGGCAGGAAAAGGCCAGCCAGCGCTCCTGATGGATGGCTGTTCAGCATGACAGACCTCACATTCAACAGTTAACAGCCAGCATGTTTACAGGCAACGTTTTCTTTGGCTGCTGTCCCTGGCATGTCAGTCATGTTTAGCCAAATGAACTGGGAGGATTATAACAGACAGGGACACTGGTGCAAGTGACAGGCGCAGAGACAAGTGCTGCAAGAAGCTCATTTGCACATCGAGTTTCACAGCCTGGCTCTCCCTTCCTGCTCCATAAGCTCATCAGCTGCTGCTGCAGAGCCGCCAGTTTTCACAGGAATGATGGAGCTCACAAAACCCTCTTTTTATTTTTTCTTCCCTGCCTGCTTAGACAACAGATTCTAACATAACCCATTTTTTTTTAATATTGAGAATAAGCCCCCTTTAATGTGGAAATGTGGGTTTAATGTAAATAGCTCGTGCTGCTCTGATTCTCTCAGAGGGCTGTTGGCTGCTGGCAGCCCTCCTGTTGCCTTTCAAGTCACTTGGGAGTCACTGCTGCTGAGATGGGGATGGATCTCAGAGGGATCCACAGCCTCTCCCAAGTGCTTCCTGCGCTATGTGACAGTTTTTATCTCGGCCATATTTCAGAATATGCAGCAACATCTGCAGCTGTGAAATTGTCACCACCTGCCCCCAAAATAACGTAGTTTAAGGCAGGAATAAGGTGAGTGTGACATGAGAGCTCTGGACAGAGCCCTGCCATCCCAGCTCCATCTAAGCTGCTGTGTCCCTTGCACCCTGTGTCCAAGGCCACCCCACAGAGCCTCACGTGTTTGTAGTTGTGTACCTCACCCCACGCCAGGTCACCGAAGGCCACGGGACTGCTCAGGGCTTTGCCACCCCCTTCTCAGTGCTCAGTCACATCAGCTTTCCAAAGCAGCATAAAACCCGAGAAACGTACAGTGTTGTGAAAAGTACTTATTAGAATTGTCAACATTAAATTTTCCTTACTATTTTCAATTTGTTGCGGAAATTAAAACAAGAACCACGTTTTCCAGCTGCAGAAATGCTGCTTTTCAGCCAGTTTCAGTCTGCGGCTGTTTACAAGACAGTATAAGTTTTCACTGCCTAATAAAAACAATCATCTGTATTCCATGGCTGCAAGCAACAACACTGTGAGAGAGTGGAGCAAGTCAAGGAGGTTTTGGAGAAGAATATGAATTATCTCACCCAGAGAACAAAGCATAGACGGACCCTGAGCACTGAGGGAAATTGCACAACAACGTGCAGACGAGTCTCCAAACCTGCATGGTTTAACTGGGGGATTTTATACTTTTGAGAAAAAATGTATTTCTTGAATATCCCCATAGGTACAGTCTTGCCACTTATTTCTGCGATTTAAATTGTTGCTTCTGTTTTTTAAGGCCAAGCTGAACGGACAAGCATTTAATCAGCCAAGCTGGATGGAGGAGCACAGGTACCACTGAGACTCGTGGGACGACTCTGCAGTGAGCAAGAACATTAAAGGCTGCTATAAAGAAACAAGCTCCTGTGCCCTCAGATGGACAGAATTATAAAAATCCCCACAGCATCCCCAAAGTACTGAATTAACTGGAGAAGGAGCTGTGTTTAATGTGATGGATGGAGCCCGCGGGCCCCATCGTGGGGACGTGGCCGTCAGGGCACTGGTACCTGCCATCGCTCCCCGCAGCACCTCCCCGGGAACATCAGACAGGATAATTACGTACTTAAATCTGGGTGCTTTACTACACAGAAATTCATCTGCTACCCTCAGAGTCCTTGAAGTTAAAGAGGGATTTGAGTTACTGACATAATTTGTTCCCTGAGGGCTGTGGAAAGCAGAGAGAAGCACATCTGAATAATAACTCTTCGACCACGTTTTGAATGGGAGCGAGCGCTGCTCCAGAGTGAGACACAATGGGAAGCAAACGATTTCAAATGTTTATGAACTACATAGTTCCCAGCCAGGATGGGGTTGAGCTTTTCCCCAAGCAGCAGCAGGGAGCAAGGTCAATAAGTTCCCTTCAGAAACTGTAATTGCAGCCTCACAATACTTGAAGGGAACTTATAGGAAAGATGAGGCAAGACCAAATTTACCAAAGCATGTAGTGACAGGACAAGGAGGAACGGGTTTAAACTGATAGAGAGTAGGTTTAGATTGGATACTGGGAAGAAATTCTTGGCTATGAGGGTGGTGAGGCCCTGGCACAGGTTCCCCACAGCAGCTGTGGCTGCCCCATCCCTGGAAGTGCTCAAGGCCAGGCTGGACGGGGCTTGGAGAAACCCGGGACAGTGGAAGGTGTCAGTGGAAGGTGGGACTGGATGATCTTCAAGGTCGCTTCCAACCCACCCTATTCCGTGACGTGTGACGAGCTGCTTTGTGCTTGCTTCGCCAAAGCTTCCGTTAAGGTGGTGCTGTCTATGGTCCAAGCTAGGGGCTGCTGGGTGTGAGGGGCTGCTGGGTGTGAGGGGCTGCTGGGTGTGAGGGGCTGCTGGGTGTGAGGGGCTGCTGGGTGTGAGGGGCTGCTGGGTGTGAGGGGCTGCTGGGTGTGAGGGGCTGCTGGGTGTGAGGGCCGTGGGCTCCCCGCCCTCACTGGTGGGATGAGGCTGGAGCCCGGTGCTCGGAGCCCTTTGCCCGGTGCCCTGAGCCCTTTTCCCGGTACTCGGAGCCCTTTGCCCGGTGCCCTGAGCCCTTTGCCCGGTGCTCGGAGCCCTTTGCCCGGTGCTCGGAGCCCTTTGCCCGGGTGCCCGCAGCCTGCGCTCGCCCCGGGGCTCCTGAACCGAGCTCCACAAGATGGCGAGCGCGGGCCCGCGCGGGGCCCAAGATGGCGGCGGGCGGTGTGGCGCGGGGCCGGAGGCGCTCGGACACTCGCAGCTCCGCTCGCCCGGCCCGGCCCCGGCCACGGCCACGGCANGCCCGTGGGCCCCATCGTGGGGACGTGGCCGTCAGGGCACTGGTACCTGCCATCGCTCCCCGCGGCACCTCCCCGGGAACATCAGACAGGATAATTACGTACTTAAATCTGGGTGCTTTACTACACAGAAATTCATCTGCTACCCTCAGAGTCCTTGAAGTTAAAGAGGGATTTGAGTTACTGACATAATTTGTTCCCTGAGGGCTGTGGAAAGCAGAGAGAAGCACATCTGAATAATAACTCTTCGACCACGTTTTGAATGGGAGCGAGCGCTGCTCCAGAGTGAGACACAATGGGAAGCAAACGATTTCAAATGTTTATGAACTACATAGTTCCCAGCCAGGATGGGGTTGAGCTTTTCCCCAAGCAGCAGCAGGGAGCAAGGTCAATAAGTTCCCTTCAGAAACTGTAATTGCAGCCTCACAATACTTGAAGGGAACTTATAGGAAAGATGAGGCAAGACCAAATTTACCAAAGCATGTAGTGACAGGACAAGGAGGAACGGGTTTAAACTGATAGAGAGTAGGTTTAGATTGGATACTGGGAAGAAATTCTTGGCTATGAGGGTGGTGAGGCCCTGGCACAGGTTCCCCACAGCAGCTGTGGCTGCCCCATCCCTGGAAGTGCTCAAGGCCAGGCTGGACGGGGCTTGGAGAAACCCGGGACAGTGGAAGGTGTCAGTGGAAGGTGGGACTGGATGATCTTCAAGGTCGCTTCCAACCCACCCTATTCCGTGACGTGTGACGAGCTGCTTTGTGCTTGCTTCGCCAAAGCTTCCGTTAAGGTGGTGCTGTCTATGGTCCAAGCTAGGGGCTGCTGGGTGTGAGGGGCTGCTGGGTGTGAGGGCCGTGGGCTCCCCGCCCTCACTGGTGGGATGAGGCTGGAGCCCGGTACTCGGAGCCCTTTGCCCGGGTGCCCGCAGCCTGCGCTCGCCCCGGGGCTCCTGAACCGAGCTCCACAAGATGGCGAGCGCGGGCCCGCGCGGGGCCCAAGATGGCGGCGGGCGGTGTGGCGCGGGGCCGGAGGCGCTCGGACACTCGCAGCTCCGCTCGCCCGGCCCGGCCACGGCCACGGCCACGGCACCGGGCCCGGCACTCCGGAAAGGCGGCCACGGCAGACGACCCCGCACAGCCCGCGGGGGAAGCAGCCGACACGGCGAGCCCGGTAGGAGGCACGGGGCCGGGTGGGATGGTGTGGGAGGGAAAGGCCGCGGGGCCGGGCGGTCGCGGAGTGGGGGGATCGCAGGTGATTATTAACAGCTGCAATCTGAGCATCATCATGTGGGAATTATCAGGAGAATTGAAGTAGATTTATCGCCGTTCCCGCTCCTCCCACGACGTTGTTTGTGCCAGCGCAGAGCAGATTTAGCCGCTTGCCGTGCTGGGTGATGACAGGCCTGCAACAGTAATTCCTATTAGCATCATCCTTAAGAAAATAAGAACATGGTGATTGACCTCTTACGGTGCTAGTTTATTCTCTGAGCAGAGTGTTTTTCTCTTGCTGGTGATGGACTATACATTGCGGTTTATGTAAGCTGTCTGCTTCTCTTTTCCTCTCTTTACATGCACTTTCTACTAATTACTTTTCTTAGAAGGTTTGGATCAAAATGCCACTCGTGTGATGGAGCCCTTCTGTTCCAAAGCCAGCTTTGCAACTAAAGAGATGAGGTAATTTTATTCCTTATTTCAAGTGAGCTTTACGATCTTGTCTTTTTTTCTAACAGTGTTCACCACATGAAGCTGCTGAAGGACAACCTGCAAAGAGGATGAAATACGAAGAAAGCAATCTAAAATCAGAGCTAGAAGGACTCACATGTGAAAGTGGAAACCTTGCTGCACTGGGGGAAACACCTAAAACCTCTGATGGGGATGGAGGTTCAGAAGTTCCAGGAGACAGCGGGAAAAAGATCCAACAGGAAAAAGATGAAAGCATTCCAGAGACTGATGAAGGGCAGCAGGAAAGGCAGCACAGTGTTTCTCTGGAGCCACATGCAGTGAAATCCAGCAGTACCCCATTAAAAATGAGTGGATATCTGCGCCGCTATCATGTGTTCAGTGAAGAGGAGAGCAGCTGTGGGAGCTTTGATGGGGCCACCTCAGAGGATGCAGATCGCCCACGGGGGCCAATGCTCCTGGAGCACAGCAGTGGCCTCTCGGATGAGGACAGCAACCAGCCCATGCCAGTGCACCGGTTCTTTGGAGATGTTGAACTGGTGAGATGATGAGTCTGTTCCTGCTTTAGACTCAGCCAAGGTCTGCTTAAAATTTGCCTCAAAAATCTTGGCGAATTTGGCCAGTATTGTTGGGCCCTGTACCCCACATAAAACTGTCTCCATCAGAGATGAAATCACTTGCCCAGCTAAATTAATTTCAGGTGTAAAATAATCTTATTTAGACTTTTTAGTCCAATTCCATGAGATAGGTATTTTTACTGATAATGACATTATGGAGACACAGTATTGTTGGCAAAATAGATTTTTGCTGGTCTTTGGTTCTTAACAGAATTGTAGAACAGCTTGGGTTGGAAGGATCTTAGAAATCACCCAGTTCCAGCCCTGCTGCATTGTGATGGTTTGGAATGGGAACTGGTTTCTGGCTACCTCAGCTTTTGAACTGATCCGAGGGCCAGAGCTTTACATTTGAATCCCTTTAACAAGCATAACTTTGGGGCAAGTGATGCTGCCATCTTTTAGGTGTTTCTTGTGGTATTTAGAGAGCAGTGAGGATTTGTTTAGGGAGCCCTTCACCCTCTGCCAATCCTCCTCACACCAGTGGAAGGAATGCCAGCCCTGAGACTGCCCATGGATCTGGTTTGGGCAGACTGCCCTCAAAGCCCCACAGCTTTAGCTTTGGCTTTGTGCCACTGCTCCCAAGCTGAGGGCTGGTTCCTGTGTCAGCTGAGGGAGGATGGGAACTGGTGAAGGTGGGAGTTCTGCCATTTGCCACCACAGACTTTTGATTCTGACTTTTTGATTTATCTTTTCCCTCCAGCATCTCCCGGCAGCTGCGCTCCCGAGCGTGACGAGGAGCAGGCGAGAAGCCAGGAAGCTCCATTTCATTGCAAAGGAAGATGATGATGAGGAGGAGGAAGAAGAGGATGATGTCTAACAACAAACTGTAAACAAATTAAACCCTTCTTCTTTCTCTGTGCCACCACATGGCAATGGCTGTGTCAGTAACATGAGGTGTCTGTTTGCCTCTTCTCAGGGAGAGAACTGGGAGAGTTTGTTTTGCTGGAATTGGCAGTTAACAGTATTCCAGTGATTATCTGGGGCAAATACTGAATCTTCTGTGATTTAGAAATAAAGTATAATTTAGCACTTTACCACTGATATTTAAGAAAAAAACCCAGGGAATATGCAAGTTCTTATGGCTTTTTTGTAAATTTGAGCCTCTATCTTAAGGAAGTATTTGGTTTCACTCCTTTTTTTTTTTTCAAAATACTCAAGAAAAGGATGCTGGGGCAAGGTTCTTTTTCTTTCAATTCTGCAATGTCCACAGCATCTAGGTAACAAAGGAGCAAACTGACTCCCTGGTACAAAGAAGGTCAAAGGTCTTCCTTGTGTGGGTTGTTTACACCTAACCCAGGACCAATTAAACCTCTAAAATGCACTTCTGCTGGCAAAATGAAATGCAGGATGTCAGAGTGGATTCAGTGTGCTCATCTCTGGGAGTTGAGCATGTTTTCATTGCACGTCAGCTCACCAAACACCCACCCTGTGGTGCTGCCTCCTCCCTCCACCTGCTGCTCTAAGTGTTGTCCTCCGTCAATTTCCGACTGGTTTCCAGCAGGGATTTGGAAACAAATGCTTGAATACCATCCCTTGGATTTGATGGACAGAGGAAGATTGCTAAGACTGTGGGGCAGCCCCCTCTGCATGTTTAAATAAAAAATAAAAGGAGCAACTTCAGCCGATTCCAGGAACTGTTAATTCACCCAGTGTTTGTGGGAATATTTCTTTGAAAGTGTGATTATGCAATAAGTTTCTAGATATTTATTGTTATAGCTCCTATGTTTCTAAAAATAGAGAGAAAATGTTATCAGCAGATGGTTTAAATAAATATTAATTTCTACAGCTAGAGCTTGTTAAACATTCAAAAGTTGTAAGGCAAACAAATTGCATATGCATGGCATGGTAATGCATTCCCATTTCTACTCCAGCTGATGCATTGTTTCTGTCAAAGATATTTCTTGGCTCCTTTTCACTCTAATTCTGTAACACGGAAAAATCCAGATTTTTTAATTGCATATTCATAGTTCCAGCCCAGCTCTGTGTTGCAGCAGCCCCTCCCAGCATTCCTTCAGTTCTGTGTTTGCTGCTGGCTCTTTCTAGCAAACACAGTTTCACACACAGACATTCATTTCACTTGCAAAATGCATTTTCAGTTTGGGGCACACATGCCACACAGGTGACACTGGGTTTGTCAGCAGCATCCTGCCAGTGCTGCCCTCCCCAGTGTCAAACAGTGCAGGAGGGGAAGCTGGAAGGGTCAGTTGCATGCAGTGGAATTAGAAATCCTGTGTTTAAAATGCAACTCCTTGCTTTTCAGATTGCAGTGTTTGGGAGGGGACTGAGTCTGTTGTTTAAATCAATACTCTGTAGCAAAGCTTCCAAGACCCAGTAATTTGGGGCTCAGGCAGAAATACCATTTCCACACAATTCCATGTGGACTAACTGATCCAGGGCCAACAATATGAGGGAAAATAGAGCTTTTCTTAGTTATTTACAGAGCAGTAACTAGCTGGTGCTCAATTCATAAACACATTTCCCTTCATGCTCTATCACACTTGATTAATCTCCCGTGCACCTTCATGTACTCACACACACACAGATGTGGGGGCATTTTTTTATTTAAAAAGTTCACACGATTTACATTGACAATCCCAAAAGTTCAGTTGCTATCAGCTGGTATTAAAAAAAAAAAAAGTCAAGTAAAAAATTGAACTATTCCTGATTTGTTGCCTGAGGTAGGAAATATTTTACCAAAGCAATATTCTTCAAGGCAGTGGGTAAACATTACTGTAAACATGATCATTATAGCTGTCCTTTCTGGTGGTGTGTCAAGCAAACTCAAGCTGAAAAGGCAGAGAGTGTTAGAAAGGAGAGAGAAATCAGCAGGGAAGATGGCAAACAAAGGTGGGAAAAGCAAAAATGTTGGGATTTGCCATAGCCTTGCTCTTCTTTCTAGGCGATGCATGCCTGAAGCAATGGCAAAAGGGCAGGTGGGGATGAGGGCAGGAATTTGGCACAGGTGAGGTGGCAGCTCTGCTGCTGAATTGCCTTTGGCATTCCTGAAGCTACCTACAAAAGGTACAGACAAAACATGATCCTGAATCCTTCTTTGTTTGGCTTAATCTCCAGAGGAATAGGAGTCTATGAGCCCCTGCAGGTTAATTTGTAAAAAATGTTTTGTCCAAGTTTCATTACCGTGTACTGTGAGTTTTGGGCCAATGCTGGCCAGAGATGACAGGGTCAAATCAGAGTCAGCCTCTGGTTCATTTTGTACCTTTATCACACTTGATTTCAGCTGAGGGAAGCTTGTAAGGGATGGGAAGGCAGGAGAGGATAATTAAATGGGATATTGGAGTGTGCTTTGTGAGGCTCTGGTTGGGTTACCCAGCCAATCTTGTGCCAGGGACTCTCAAATAGTTCTTATTTAAGAAATTGGAGCTATTTAAAAACAACAGACTGACATGATTGAAAAAAGCAGCAGGTCCCTTCCAGAGACAGCACTAAGAAATCTCATGGGTTTGCTTCCTCTTTCTGTAAATTCTGGTTTTGTCACAGCTGAGGTTATGATTGGTTTTCTTATGGCAAGCAATATGTACGAGTTTTAAATTATCCAGGGTAAACAGCAGCTGATAGAAGTATTCCCAGTTCACTTCTCTCCCGTCTCGTGTTTTGACAGCTTCTGCCAGTTCTGGGACAACAGCACGTTTCTTCTCAATTCTTGGGGACACAAAAGAGAAGACAATATTGCCATCAGGAGTTTTCTCTGAATAATCAAGCCTCCATCTTCCTTTCAGAGCCAGGCAGAACTGGAATTCTTTCTCCATAACTAGGCATAAGATTTTTTTCCCCCAAGGAAATTAGTTTAGCAAATCTTGTTTGCTTCACACCAACATTTGAAATGGTTCAGAGGGGGTTTTGCTGGAGAGGAGAATTCACACGGATAGTGCAGTGAGGAGGGGTTTGCTTCCGTACACAGAAAATCTGCACAGAAGCAAAGCAGCTAATGAGAGGCAGCATTTCATCTGTCTTCAGTGTTTTGTTCTCACAGCAGCTGCAGCATCCCAGCACCTTTTCTCACAACATATTCACAGCAGAGCTGACTGCACAGTGGGGGGAAGGGACTAAGGCTAAACCTTTCTGGCGAAGCTGAAGGCCACAAAGCAGGTAGGTCTGGATTAACACTCTGTACATACACATGGTCGAGATTCCAGGTGCTGAAGAGGATCCTGCTTTCCCTGTTGCTGTAGGGGTTGATGGAATGCTTACACGGGCAGTCATCTTTGTCAAAAGGTCCCTGTGAAAGGTGTCACACTCGTCACCACACTGGTCCTGCCACATGCTAGTGAACCAGAGAGATCCTGCACCCCACATCCCCCCCAGCCTGACACTGCACCCAGGAAGCTGTTTCCTTCCTCTGATGTTGAGGGGGGAATGGGATCAAACTGAAAAAAGGGGAAGTTTAAGTCAGGTATACAGAAGAAATTCTTCCCTGTGAGGGTGGTGAGGCCCTGGCACAGGTTGCCCAGATAAGCTTTGGCTGCCCCCACCCTGGAAGTGTCCAAGGCCAGTCTGGATGAGGCTGGGAGCAAACTGGGCTAGTGGAAGGTGCCCCTGCCCATGGCAGAGGTGGAATGTGATGATCTTTAAGGTCCCTTCCCACCCAAACCATTCTGTGATTCTTGAGGAAGGCTGCAGGTACCTGACAGGAGAACCATCCCTCTGCAGTGCACAGGCGTGCTGCCTCCTCCTCCTCCCTTCTGTCAAAGTAGCACCCGTTGTACTTCACAGATTTCAGTTTGTCTGCCATCAGGTCGATTATCCCTCTGTAGGCATCTCGTGCTGCAGGATGAACGTTTGAAATAAAACCACTAACCTAGAGGGAGGAAACCCAGCAATCACTCCTCGGTTCCTGTGGCAGCCCGAGGCTATTTTCTACAATCACAAAGTTACACTGTAGAAGTACTTTATATTCTGCAGCCACAGAATTACTGTTACAGCTTGATATAAGTTACTTCAACAGAAACTTTTACCTCTCTCATGTAGCCCCGCATTCTGCTCTCGCAGCTATGCCGCAGGTAGCTGGATTTGTTCTTGAACCGAGACTCCAGCCCTGGGGGGAATGAGATTATTTTGTACCTCAGCACAGCTCCTGCCCAGATGGGAGTTCATGCCGGCTTTCATCTAACTCAGGTTGCACAGGTTTTTTAATTTCCCATTTTTATTTTACTGGTTCAGGACTACCCTGCTCTTAAGCACTTAAAAGGATGCCGTAGGAAAACTGCTGAGAGAACAGTAGCTGGTATTGTTATATGTTTCTTGTTACTTTGTGTTTGTGGAACACTAAGAAACTGTGAAAGGAAAGCAGAATTGTTGGGGAAGAACTGCAGTAATGGCTTGGGAATGGGAAGGGAAACTTGCAGAGTGTAAAGAGAGCATAAAGCACAGTTAGCTGGCAGAGCTGTGCAAGTTATCCATATACTATTAGAAAATCATTAAAACATCATAAATGCAGATTTATATTAACGGGGGAAAATGCATCCCAGAGTTATCCTTACTAAAGCAATAGGGAACACCATTAAAAAAAAAAACAAAACAAACATTATCTGATAGTAAATGTGTATGTATTTTAAAGAAACCTAAAGACACGTGTTAATAGAAGGATAACTAAGCCTCGACCAAGCACCCAATCCCACCAGCCAGAAGAGCTCCCAAACTTTGCTTTAAGAGCAACAAAACTGACAGAAGTGACTTTTCAGAGCAGAGCAACACCTGGGAGTCCCGTAGCAGCTTCTTACGGCAAGAAAACACACCTTCAAACCATTTCTTGTCGTCTGCCTTGTCCTCGGCCAGGATGTTTTCGCTCAGGTTGTGGATGAGATCCGCCAGCAGCTTCTGCCTGCGGGGAGCCCGCTCGTCCGCCAGCAGCCTCCGCGCAGCCTCCACCACGGCGCCCTGCTGGCTGCAGAACGCGGCCAGGAGCCGCTCGATGTCGCTGGCACCTGGGGCAGGTGAGGCGGCACCGGCTGAGCCCCCAGGGCCGGCGCTGCCCCCGCGCCCCCCGCCTGGCCCCGCACTCACAGCCCCGCCAGCTCTCCCCGGGGCCCAGCAGCACCAGCTCCGTCTGCGGCGGCAGCGCTCGGAAGTAGCTCTCGGTCAGCTCCGTGCCGTCCTCGTAGAGGCAGAGGCGGCTGCCTGCCANGGGCGGGGCGGTCGCGCCTGCGCGGCGGGGCCGCGTTGCCATGAGAGCGGCGATGGGGCCGCGCTGAGCCAGGTGGGGCCCGGCCCGGCGCTTCTCCCCGTGCCCCGCTCTCCCTCAGCCCCGGGCACCTCCTGAGGCCCCGCCAGGCTCCCGCGTGTCCGCCGCTCGTCCTGGCTGTCCTCCGGGAGCGGTGCGGCCGTGACCCTTCCGGGCCTGGGCCGCCCGCGGGGTTGCGGCCGGTGAGGGGAGGGAGGGACGGGGCCGGCGTTGGTGCCATTACACCGGCACGGCCCGGGGTGGGCAGCGGTGGTGCCGGCGCTTGTGTCCCCAGCAGTAGCCGCGGTGGGTGCGTGGCTTTCCCGAACAGACTAAATTGACATTGTGCTTTGCGTTTTGTTCGTCTGACTCCAACACCCAGAGCATGGTGCAGCTACAGGTTTGGTACAGGTTGCTCCTGTATGCTTTTGGAACTCATAGTTTCAAGGTCCGTCTTGGATTAGCAGGTTTGATTTATTGGCAGACTGCTCTGCAAGTGATCTAAATCCTCGTTTTCCTCAGCACTAATCAAACCTGCACCAAAAGAACATTTATGGTGCCAATGTTAATTAAAGGGAATATGTATTTGCACTTATTATCTACTGACTCAACAGACTTCAGGATGCAATTCTCTGACTGTAGTGCCTCAGTGGGTTTTTGTCATCCTTCCAGGGATGAGTTTAAGCTTGCAGGCCGTGGCTGTGACTGGCTCAGCTCCCCAGGATGCCACACAAGATCGGTTTCACGGTGGTCAGTTCGTCGGGACACGAGGATGGGTTCAGTGCTCGGGAGCTGATGGTTCATGCACCGGCAGTGAACGGGTGGCGCTCGCCCAGGTACTGTGAGGGGATGGCCTTGGAGCGCTGGATTTCTGAAGTACCAAGTTTAAAATGAGTGGCGAATGTATCGTGCATGGTCAAAGCAGTTTACAGTATCCCAAACCAAACTGATAAACCAAAAAAAGTTACTTTAATGGAACCCTCATCCTCGGGGAAGAAAGCACCTAAAGGCATTGTATTTAAATAAAGTACTGGGAAATGAAAATGGGAACTGTTTTGTTCTTGGCAGTCTAGGAGTTTGCAACTGCTTTGGCTTAGTATGAAAAATCCATTTCACTCAGCAAATCTTCTGAACATGTGTGGGGCACCTGAACATATGCACACAGTAAAGGGAAGGGAAAAGTGCTTTCACTCTGCTCTGAGAGTCTTACAGTATTTATCATGTTGGCTTGCAATTAACAACTTGAAAGTTCCATAATTAAATGTTGCTCAAGTCGGAAGTGAAGTCCGCTTTAAAATGGTGATTGAATTCAGAAACTGTGTCTCTTTCAGGCTCTGTCAGTACCCCCAGGAAATCATCCTGCAGCTGGTGGAGAGGTGTCGGATCCGGAAGCTGCAGCTGCTCGCTCACCAGTACATGATTGCAAGCAAAATTGAGTTCTACATCAGTGAAAGTCTGCCTGAATACTTTGCTCCATATCAGTCAGAGAGGTTTCAGAGACTTGGGTGAGAGAGAAATTTCTGGATCAGTTTATTGTCTTAGTCGGAAAAGCTTCGGGGGAAAATAACCCAAGCACTGTGGGCTGTGTGTGGCGTGGTCATGCTTTGTGAGCAGCTGAGAGATCCTGGACTTGTGTGGATCTGTGACAAAGATCCACACAAGGTGCAGGTGAATTGCCTTGCCAGGTGACAGCACATGATATTTCAGTTACGAGCGAGTTTTAAACCTGAGAGTCAGAAGTTCACCTGTGTGTTTGGATGTATCCTCTGCTCATGTGTTGCGTTTTCCTTCCCAGTTATGTCCCTCTCTCAGACAATGAGAAGACTGATTTCAGAGCTCGAGAGTTGAAGTCTGTGTACATGGATGCAGTTGGCCAGTACCTGAAGCTGATTTTCCATAAAAATTATGTCAATAAATACAACTTGTACGGGCAGGTGAGTTAGAAGTCCTCACCTAGTAACCTAGGTGACACTTCCATAGTAAAGAGCAGGCACAGAAATCTGCTCCCTTGATTTGTAGGAGCAAAAAATGTAGGTTGAAAGCTCTTGTGTTTATTTTAGTTTGTTTTGAAGCACAGAACACAAATAACAGGTTGGAAGTGAGTTGGGATCAGCTGGATGCATCTCATCCAGAACAAATGAGTCAAGGGCACATTCTGTCACTCTTGTTTGTGCTGAGGTTTAGCCCACACAGCAGGGTCTGTGCTGGGGACAAGGAACTCTCTCTGAGAATAGCTTTGAGGGGTCACAAAGCCACTCTGAGTGTTTTGGACCTGTCGTGGTATTAAGTGAAGGTGTTGCACAGCCACCATGGTGCAGACACTCAAACACCTGCCTCAGTTCTGCTGAGACTCGTTTCAGCACAATGGGCTTGTATATTTGGTGATACATTTTCAGTGGAGCAGGAGGCACATTCAGCACTCAGTGCTTCTCTCTGCTTCCATATCACGCTCCTGACCACAGGCCCTGGTTTTTGTTCCAAGAAAAGAGGAATGAGCTTACACATTTCCATTTTCTGTGAATTTCTGCAGGTTGCCCTGGTAGCTGTGAACATCATTGGGGATCCAGCAGACTATGGCATTGACAGCATGGGCAGTGTAAGTCCAGAGCATCCCTGTCCTTTTACTGATGCTCCGTTTCTTCAAGCACAGGTTCCTGGAGTAATGGGATGAACCTTTCTTGTGCAGTTCTGGGCTTTTGCAGAGCTGTGTTGCATTAGTTTATTTTTAATGTTCTCTTGAAGCAAGAAAGTTGAGCCTAATACAGGAATACAAAAATTAAAATATAATCAGTTGGGACATTTTCATTTTCAGCATCTCCAGGTTCTATTGCTTCAATATGCTCCAAAACACAAGTGCTCTACATTGCAGAACTGATGTTGGTTGTGGCAAGTCAGAATTCTGTCTTGAACACACACCTGATGTTGGTGAATGTGCATTAAGATTTTTTTTTCCACCCTTCCAAAGCCTTCCAGAGAGAAGCTGATAGATCACTACTTGGGAATTAAATTGGATGACCCTGCCTTGGATGGAACTTACCTTGGGTAAGGATGTTCTTTTCATATATCCTGGCCAAACCTCTGCTTAGTATAAAGCAGTTGTTGATCTCTTTGTTTTGTTAATTCCCTGCTAATGAAAAGAGAAGCCTGCCTTACTGAAGTTTACTTCATTTATTTTATTCTTTCAGGAAACGTGACTCCATTTCACCTCTGGACGATCTGGCCTTTGACATGTACCAGGACCCAGAGGTGGCTCAGATAATCCGGAGGCTGGATGAGAAGAAGCGCGAAGCTGTGCGTCTCGAGTGCTACGACCATGCCAAGAAGCTCAAACAGGCCATTGCAGACTTGCAGAAGGTGTTGTTGGAAGATCTTTGACACCTAAGTGGAGCAGAGCTCCAGCAGCCCATCAGGGCCTTGCTGTTTGTGTGGAATCATAATGATTTTTGGTATATTTCCCAAAAGAATAATTTTAAAATCAGATAGCTTGATTGAGTAATTTGGCTGGAAGCAATGAAACAAGTAGAGTAAGATGATTCCAAGAAATGCTCAGTAAAGTGATTCCAAGAAATGTTCAGTAAGATGACTCCAAGGTGATTTATACCAATCCTAGGTGGGCGAGCGACTCGGCCGGTACGAGGTGGAGAAGCGTTACGCGGTGGAGAAGGAGGATTATGACCTTGCCAAGAAGAAGAAGGAGCAGATGGATGAGTACAGGCTGAAGGTGTACCAGCAGCTGGATCTGCACGACCTCCTGGATGCACAGCTGCTGGTGGGTGCTGTTAGTCCAAACTCAGGAGGGTGTTCTAAGTAGAAATGGCAGAGCAACCAAACTTCATTCACAGGTTAATGAAAATTTTGAGATTTAGTAAAGCTTTTCAGTTTTCTCTTTGGATTGTGGATTTCTTCAACCTAAGACTCTCAGTGTGGTGTTTTATGAACATGCTTAGTTCTCCATAAATCCCATGAAACTGTTGAGGTCTCAAGAAAATGGCAGTAGAATAATGAATTTTTTGCATAATTTCAAGATGCAGATGCAGATGAATAAGGTAGTTTCTCATGTTTTGGAGGGGTAGAGGAGGCTTAGGATGGTATCAAGGCTAACCATACAGAATCCATATGATTTTTTATATACATACAGTTATGTAATGTGCTTAAAACAGGAAGTTTTATAATCGCTCTACACAGGCACTCACACAGAATTATTTTCTGACTGTTTCATAAAGCTGCATCCAGTGGGAATGATGACACACCTGTGAGCCAGGTTCAATGTTTACTTGAAATCACCAGAAGCCCATTGACAGAATTGTAGCTGTACTGACTGATTTTAGCATGTTTTTAGCCTTGCTGTAAAAATCTTATTCCCTTTCTCAGATCCGAAAGCCACTCGAGTTGCCTTTGGGATCTGTGAGTGGCACTGAGAGCCCCCAGAGCTCCCCTCCTGAGCCCGCAGACCCACCCCAAGAAGAGCCCCAGAGGGCAGAGCCTGTGCTGGAAGAGCAGTTGGTGGATCCCATTTCTTCTGAGCCTGTTGTTCCCTACCAGTCCCCTCTTTCTCCTCAGACTCAGCCCACAACCTCCAAGGAAGTGTTTGCCAGGGAAAATGTGAGTAGTGTTCCCTCTCTTACTACAGAGACCTGCCAGAGCAGTCTGATGTCCAACCTTCCAAATAATGTGGTTATTCTCATAGTTAATTGGGGTGTGATGCAGCTTTGATGTGAGAAAATTGCACTCAGGTGAATCCAATTAGTGATAAAACCACTTCACATCTGAGTCATTTCCAGAACAACCCATTTTATCTTTTCTGCTAGGCTGAAATTTTGCCTTATGATGAGAGACCTCTCCCGGCCACCTGCAAGCAGGTGGATGAAGCTGTTGCCTACCTTGAGCCAGAGGTGACTGAAGAGGATGTGGGTGATACTCCAAGGCCTGGCAATACTGGAGGGTCTGAACAGCTCACGGAGAAGGCACTGAGGGAAGCCAGCCCTGTCGTGGAAGTTTTTGGGGAGACTTTGGTAAAAACCCGTAAAACAGACCCAAAACCCAGCAAACCATGGGTTATTGTGCTCTGTGTTGAGAGGATTTTTGTGTGTTCAGAGCTGCTGTTTTGAAATCTGAGCTTAAAATTTGCCCTTGGCTCTATGGATGCCTGTTTACAGCATTTCTACAAATGTGTAGCTTTGATGATCAATCACTTGATGTGCTGATAAACAGACAGGATCCAGCAGACTGCTTTAGGGTGTGGACCCAGAACATCCATAGCTTGCCACTGTCTTTTGCAGGGAGAGAAACCCTCACTGTGCCTGGAAGGGCTCCATGAGCCTGACCTGTTAATCCCATCTCACTCATCACATTTCAAGATGCGTGCTTTTGATAAAGTCAGATTCCTGTGGGGAACACCTGGGGACTTCATATGTTCTTTGGAAGCTGGTTCTCTATAAAAGTGTTAAATATGTATTGAAGTATCTGTAGGGACCTTTTAAGAGATAGACTTGTTGTGTGCTCAGGTTTCAGGAGCGTATTCCAGAACTTGGTCATGTCGAGAAGAGGCTTTACTGACTGTTTACCAGAAGCTGATGGAAGTGTCAGTGGACACTCCAAAGGAGGATTTAAGGAACATGCTGAGGGCTGCTGTTTTCCTTGTGAGGAGGGCCATCAAAGACACTGTGTCTTCAGTAAGTTGATGCTCCAGTGAAGAACTGGCAGCCAAAATTGCGGAACCATGGGGTTAGGATACTTTGAACAAATAGTTTATAAATCTACTGTTGAATAAATCCAAAACCAAAACAAAGCCCCTCAAAACTCCCAAAACAACTGGGCAATGCCTGGCATTGAACAGATGGAGAAAACTTCCCTGAGCTGATGCAGTAAATGTGCAGTGAGGGTGATCCTTTTTCTCTGTTAAATCTGAAATACAGCAATGAAGTAACTTCTGGTTTCCAGCTTGAAGTACTGCACTTAGCTGAAGGACACTTGGCATCAAATAAACCCTAAATAAGAAGAAAAGAAGAAAATCAAGCTGGTACTCTTTATGAAACGATTTCTGCAGCCTTTCACCTAAGTCCTGGCAACAGGTTTTTCTGGAAGACAGTTGTCTGAAGTAGTTTCCATTAAGGGTGTTACTGTAATTCCAGATTAAGAATAGATCTTACCGTATTGTCTGAAAACAGAGGGCTCTGTGTTATTTTTGGTCAGTGTTTCCTTTTTCTTTTTAACTTAGGTTTTTCAGACTTCCCTGAAACTTCTGAAAATGATCATTACCCAATATATACCAAAACACAAACTAGGGAAGCTAGAAACCTCTCATTGTGTGGAAACAGCCCTGCCACATTTGCTTTCTAGAACAGGCGACTCTTCATCCCGTCTTCGTCTTCTGGCTTCAGCCTTCATCCAGGTGGGTGTTTCCCTTCAAATTAGGGAGCTCACAGGTGAGAAACACCTGATCAGAGTGGACTGTGAGACCAGGGTTGGCTGCTGTGAAGTGTTACAGCTTATCACAGAATCTTATTGCAACTTATGACAGAATAGCTGGGGTTGGAAGAGCTCTCTGGAGATCATCCAGTCCAACCCCCTGCCTAATTAGGGTCACCTGGAGCAGTCTGGGTGTACCTGCTGCTGCTGCAGGTGTGACTCTTGTGTTCTTTGCTGCAAGTGACCCGCAGAGATGAGAAAACTCTGCTTTGTAATTGTAATTGTCCTTATCCAGCATCTGTGTGCTCAGTGACTCTGTGTGTTTCTAGGAAATGGCACTGTGCCCTGAAGTAAAACCTCTCCAGATTATTCCAGTGCACCTGGTTAAAACATTAAAACCAAACTCCCCAACACACCTGGCAATGAGTCACGTGGAATTGGTGGAATCTCTCTTGGGAGCCATGGGGACTGAAAACTCCGGGTTTACCGTCAACAATGTCATGAAGGTAAGAGGTCGAGGTTACAGCACATGGAGGATTNCTCTGAGAATAGCTTTGAGGGGTCACAAAGCCACTCTGAGTGTTTTGGACCTGTCGTGGTATTAAGTGAAGGTGTTGCACAGCCACCATGGTGCAGACACTCAAACACCTGCCTCAGTTCTGCTGAGACTCGTTTCAGCACAATGGGCTTGTATATTTGGTGATACATTTTCAGTGGAGCAGGAGGCACATTCAGCACTCAGTGCTTCTCTCTGCTTCCATATCACGCTCCTGACCACAGGCCCTGGTTTTTGTTCCAAGAAAAGAGGAATGAGCTTACACATTTCCATTTTCTGTGAATTTCTGCAGGTTGCCCTGGTAGCTGTGAACATCATTGGGGATCCAGCAGACTATGGCATTGACAGCATGGGCAGTGTAAGTCCAGAGCATCCCTGTCCTTTTACTGATGCTCCGTTTCTTCAAGCACAGGTTCCTGGAGTAATGGGATGAACCTTTCTTGTGCAGTTCTGGGCTTTTGCAGAGCTGTGTTGCATTAGTTTATTTTTAATGTTCTCTTGAAGCAAGAAAGTTGAGCCTAATACAGGAATACAAAAATTAAAATATAATCAGTTGGGACATTTTCATTTTCAGCATCTCCAGGTTCTATTGCTTCAATATGCTCCAAAACACAAGTGCTCTACATTGCAGAACTGATGTTGGTTGTGGCAAGTCAGAATTCTGTCTTGAACACACACCTGATGTTGGTGAATGTGCATTAAGATTTTTTTTTCCACCCTTCCAAAGCCTTCCAGAGAGAAGCTGATAGATCACTACTTGGGAATTAAATTGGATGACCCTGCCTTGGATGGAACTTACCTTGGGTAAGGATGTTCTTTTCATATATCCTGGCCAAACCTCTGCTTAGTATAAAGCAGTTGTTGATCTCTTTGTTTTGTTAATTCCCTGCTAATGAAAAGAGAAGCCTGCCTTACTGAAGTTTACTTCATTTATTTTATTCTTTCAGGAAACGTGACTCCATTTCACCTCTGGACGATCTGGCCTTTGACATGTACCAGGACCCAGAGGTGGCTCAGATAATCCGGAGGCTGGATGAGAAGAAGCGCGAAGCTGTGCGTCTCGAGTGCTACGACCATGCCAAGAAGCTCAAACAGGCCATTGCAGACTTGCAGAAGGTGTTGTTGGAAGATCTTTGACACCTAAGTGGAGCAGAGCTCCAGCAGCCCATCAGGGCCTTGCTGTTTGTGTGGAATCATAATGATTTTTGGTATATTTCCCAAAAGAATAATTTTAAAATCAGATAGCTTGATTGAGTAATTTGGCTGGAAGCAATGAAACAAGTAGAGTAAGATGATTCCAAGAAATGCTCAGTAAAGTGATTCCAAGAAATGTTCAGTAAGATGACTCCAAGGTGATTTATACCAATCCTAGGTGGGCGAGCGACTCGGCCGGTACGAGGTGGAGAAGCGTTACGCGGTGGAGAAGGAGGATTATGACCTTGCCAAGAAGAAGAAGGAGCAGATGGATGAGTACAGGCTGAAGGTGTACCAGCAGCTGGATCTGCACGACCTCCTGGATGCACAGCTGCTGGTGGGTGCTGTTAGTCCAAACTCAGGAGGGTGTTCTAAGTAGAAATGGCAGAGCAACCAAACTTCATTCACAGGTTAATGAAAATTTTGAGATTTAGTAAAGCTTTTCAGTTTTCTCTTTGGATTGTGGATTTCTTCAACCTAAGACTCTCAGTGTGGTGTTTTATGAACATGCTTAGTTCTCCATAAATCCCATGAAACTGTTGAGGTCTCAAGAAAATGGCAGTAGAATAATGAATTTTTTGCATAATTTCAAGATGCAGATGCAGATGAATAAGGTAGTTTCTCATGTTTTGGAGGGGTAGAGGAGGCTTAGGATGGTATCAAGGCTAACCATACAGAATCCATATGATTTTTTATATACATACAGTTATGTAATGTGCTTAAAACAGGAAGTTTTATAATCGCTCTACACAGGCACTCACACAGAATTATTTTCTGACTGTTTCATAAAGCTGCATCCAGTGGGAATGATGACACACCTGTGAGCCAGGTTCAATGTTTACTTGAAATCACCAGAAGCCCATTGACAGAATTGTAGCTGTACTGACTGATTTTAGCATGTTTTTAGCCTTGCTGTAAAAATCTTATTCCCTTTCTCAGATCCGAAAGCCACTCGAGTTGCCTTTGGGATCTGTGAGTGGCACTGAGAGCCCCCAGAGCTCCCCTCCTGAGCCCGCAGACCCACCCCAAGAAGAGCCCCAGAGGGCAGAGCCTGTGCTGGAAGAGCAGTTGGTGGATCCCATTTCTTCTGAGCCTGTTGTTCCCTACCAGTCCCCTCTTTCTCCTCAGACTCAGCCCACAACCTCCAAGGAAGTGTTTGCCAGGGAAAATGTGAGTAGTGTTCCCTCTCTTACTACAGAGACCTGCCAGNGGCACTGAGAGCCCCCAGAGCTCCCCTCCTGAGCCCGCAGACCCACCCCAAGAAGAGCCCCAGAGGGCAGAGCCTGTGCTGGAAGAGCAGTTGGTGGATCCCATTTCTTCTGAGCCTGTTGTTCCCTACCAGTCCCCTCTTTCTCCTCAGACTCAGCCCACAACCTCCAAGGAAGTGTTTGCCAGGGAAAATGTGAGTAGTGTTCCCTCTCTTACTACAGAGACCTGCCAGAGCAGTCTGATGTCCAACCTTCCAAATAATGTGGTTATTCTCATAGTTAATTGGGGTGTGATGCAGCTTTGATGTGAGAAAATTGCACTCAGGTGAATCCAATTAGTGATAAAACCACTTCACATCTGAGTCATTTCCAGAACAACCCATTTTATCTTTTCTGCTAGGCTGAAATTTTGCCTTATGATGAGAGACCTCTCCCGGCCACCTGCAAGCAGGTGGATGAAGCTGTTGCCTACCTTGAGCCAGAGGTGACTGAAGAGGATGTGGGTGATACTCCAAGGCCTGGCAATACTGGAGGGTCTGAACAGCTCACGGAGAAGGCACTGAGGGAAGCCAGCCCTGTCGTGGAAGTTTTTGGGGAGACTTTGGTAAAAACCCGTAAAACAGACCCAAAACCCAGCAAACCATGGGTTATTGTGCTCTGTGTTGAGAGGATTTTTGTGTGTTCAGAGCTGCTGTTTTGAAATCTGAGCTTAAAATTTGCCCTTGGCTCTATGGATGCCTGTTTACAGCATTTCTACAAATGTGTAGCTTTGATGATCAATCACTTGATGTGCTGATAAACAGACAGGATCCAGCAGACTGCTTTAGGGTGTGGACCCAGAACATCCATAGCTTGCCACTGTCTTTTGCAGGGAGAGAAACCCTCACTGTGCCTGGAAGGGCTCCATGAGCCTGACCTGTTAATCCCATCTCACTCATCACATTTCAAGATGCGTGCTTTTGATAAAGTCAGATTCCTGTGGGGAACACCTGGGGACTTCATATGTTCTTTGGAAGCTGGTTCTCTATAAAAGTGTTAAATATGTATTGAAGTATCTGTAGGGACCTTTTAAGAGATAGACTTGTTGTGTGCTCAGGTTTCAGGAGCGTATTCCAGAACTTGGTCATGTCGAGAAGAGGCTTTACTGACTGTTTACCAGAAGCTGATGGAAGTGTCAGTGGACACTCCAAAGGAGGATTTAAGGAACATGCTGAGGGCTGCTGTTTTCCTTGTGAGGAGGGCCATCAAAGACACTGTGTCTTCAGTAAGTTGATGCTCCAGTGAAGAACTGGCAGCCAAAATTGCGGAACCATGGGGTTAGGATACTTTGAACAAATAGTTTATAAATCTACTGTTGAATAAATCCAAAACCAAAACAAAGCCCCTCAAAACTCCCAAAACAACTGGGCAATGCCTGGCATTGAACAGATGGAGAAAACTTCCCTGAGCTGATGCAGTAAATGTGCAGTGAGGGTGATCCTTTTTCTCTGTTAAATCTGAAATACAGCAATGAAGTAACTTCTGGTTTCCAGCTTGAAGTACTGCACTTAGCTGAAGGACACTTGGCATCAAATAAACCCTAAATAAGAAGAAAAGAAGAAAATCAAGCTGGTACTCTTTATGAAACGATTTCTGCAGCCTTTCACCTAAGTCCTGGCAACAGGTTTTTCTGGAAGACAGTTGTCTGAAGTAGTTTCCATTAAGGGTGTTACTGTAATTCCAGATTAAGAATAGATCTTACCGTATTGTCTGAAAACAGAGGGCTCTGTGTTATTTTTGCTCAGTGTTTCCTTTTTCTTTTTAACTTAGGTTTTTCAGACTTCCCTGAAACTTCTGAAAATGATCATTACCCAATATATACCAAAACACAAACTAGGGAAGCTAGAAACCTCTCATTGTGTGGAAACAGCCCTGCCACATTTGCTTTCTAGAACAGGCGACTCTTCATCCCGTCTTCGTCTTCTGGCTTCAGCCTTCATCCAGGTGGGTGTTTCCCTTCAAATTAGGGAGCTCACAGGTGAGAAACACCTGATCAGAGTGGACTGTGAGACCAGGGTTGGCTGCTGTGAAGTGTTACAGCTTATCACAGAATCTTATTGCAACTTATGACAGAATAGCTGGGGTTGGAAGAGCTCTCTGGAGATCATCCAGTCCAACCCCCTGCCTAATTAGGGTCACCTGGAGCAGTCTGGGTGTACCTGCTGCTGCTGCAGGTGTGACTCTTGTGTTCTTTGCTGCAAGTGACCCGCAGAGATGAGAAAACTCTGCTTTGTAATTGTAATTGTCCTTATCCAGCATCTGTGTGCTCAGTGACTCTGTGTGTTTCTAGGAAATGGCACTGTGCCCTGAAGTAAAACCTCTCCAGATTATTCCAGTGCACCTGGTTAAAACATTAAAACCAAACTCCCCAACACACCTGGCAATGAGTCACGTGGAATTGGTGGAATCTCTCTTGGGAGCCATGGGGACTGAAAACTCCGGGTTTACCGTCAACAATGTCATGAAGGTAAGAGGTCGAGGTTACAGCACATGGAGGATTTTCTGATGGTTTTCTGGGGTCTTGCCTGGCTTTTTTTGAGTGCTTGAGAATTCCTGAAGAGGTGTGTTCCCCTGATCAACAGTGCTGGTAATTTTAGACCAGGCCGGACAGGGCTTGGAGCAACCTGGTCTAGTAGGAAGTGTCCCTGCCCATGGTATGGGGTGGAATGAGATGAGCTTTAAGATCCCTTTCAACCCAAACCATTCTGGGATTCTATGAAGCAAGATGTTAATATCTGGAAAAAAGAACCAATGAGTTAAAAACTGTTTGCAAAAATCTGTCTTGTGGGAAGATTGCTGCAGGAGAGTCTTGGACTAATAAACCAATCCTTAAAAATGTGAGAAAAGAGAGACATAATTTTTTGGTAATAATTTCCAGTTTGCCACGGGAGCTCTGGAGCACAGGGCTCACGAAGTGCGTGAGGTGGTGCTGCGGATCATCTTTGCCATGTACAGGGAGCACAGGGCAGCTGTGCTGGACAATCTCCCTCTGGACGACGCCGGCGCCCGCAGGACCGTGCGCTACAAAACGCTCTTCGAGGGGTTTGCCAAAATCGATGGGAAATCTTCTGAAACTGAAATAAGGGTATGTAATGAGAGGCAGAACGTACAGGGTCACTCCAGACGTGGTGTTTGGCTGCGTGGTTTCCTGATTTCATGGCTGGGTTGGACACTGCACGGGTAGCAGAGTGTCTCTAATTGTGTGGTTAAGGTTGCTTAACGTGGATGGCTGAGTGTATTCCCTGTACCCACTCTTGGGAATAAAGCTAACAAGGAATGCTGAGATGGACAAATACACAAATGCTATTTTCTGCTGTCAATCCTTGGGAACAGTAAGCCCAAAGGCTGTGCTGTGTGTTTTTTCAGGTAGTGCAGAGGAATTTGGGGGGAGGGAGGTGTCACTGTATCACAGCCATCACTTAACCGAGCAGGGCGTTTCCTGTCCTGCACCAGCCAGGAGTTCTTTGCTGATGTGTTTTGCAATCTCTCAAGTATGAAGGATGGTTCCAAAGCTTTTGGAACTGACAGAGTGTTTCCTGCCAGGCACAGAGAAAAGCAGCATCAGAAGCGGAGAAACAGACAAAGGAAGAAATGAGAGTTCTAAAAGGCCGTCCAGCAGCTCTAAAATTAGAGTTACAAGCAGAGGTTGAAGTTGAAGAGGTGAGCATGTTTCAGTTTAAGGTTATTTTAGTCCTTTACTCCTTGGATATAATGGACTTAGATAATGAACATTGGTGTTGTCTCATTAAAAAGAATGAGAAACTCTAGACATACCCTGGGTGACTTTTCTCCTCAGCAGTCCAGCTTAAAATCTGGGGTGTTGTTTTTCCTAACATGTGTAAAATTTGGATTCTTTATTGTAATATAACAATATAATAATACCTTTATAATGTAAAATAATACCTTAATATGAGAGATTTGCCCTAGAACCAGAAGCACAAACATTGTAGTGCATTGACTCTGCTTCTAAATTTTAAATTCCAGACAGAAATCAGAATATAGTGTGTTCCCTTTCTCTCTGGAAGGCGAATTTCTGAGTTAAATTTCTTTGTTCGATAGGAGAAAGAATCTTACTTTCAGAAGACAGAGAATCAAGGTAGGTATTTTCAAATAAGAGTTTAGAAATTTATATGAATTAAAATGTGGTCTTGGTTTAATAGATCTCTCCTTATAGGTTACCAGGTATATGAAGTTGCAGCAGCAAAGATTCAGGAGGAACTTTCCTGTGTTGCAAATTACCTGGATAAGTAAGTGAGATGAGTCTTTAATCACCTTAAGCCCTCCATGTCACCTGTGAGCTCCTAACAGTAATAACATTTTTCCAGTAGATCAAAGCTAATACCTTCAACAGTGAAACAGTAAAGACTAAAACCTCTTCTAACAGATTTGGAATTATCGCCAGGCAATCCTATGTGCTTTTTTTTTTTAAAGTTCTTGGATAGTATCACTTTGTATTTTTTTTTTCTGGGTATTTGCTTGTGGGATAAGAAATAGCCACAGTTTAATGTTCAGTTCCCAGTGTGAAATAAGGGAAAAATATGGTGTGGTTTTGCTGGGTGTTGTAGTGGGAGGGCATAGAAGAAGCCCTTGGAAATTCTGGAACCAGGAAAGCCAGTTTTGATGATACTCTCAGAACTTCTGTAGAATTAATCATTTTCTAAGAAAAAATTTACTCTAAACTACAACCCAGTACCTGCCCCTTCTAAACTCAGCTCTACACAAGGAAAATAAACTCTTCAAAATACTGGGTATTTTTGAGAACAGCTTGGAACAGAAGGAACAGGGCTCATTATTTCTCTCTGATGTCACTGATTGTATTTTTTTTCCCAGCTTGTGTATTTTTTGTGGTGAAAGGAGCGAGTCCTTCACTGAGGAAGGGCTGGATCTGCATTACTGGAGGCACTGCCCCATGTTAACCCGATGTGAGCACTGCAAACAGGTCAGCCTGAACTTCCCAGAGCTACTAAGACATGGACTGTTGTTATTCTGGTTTAGAGGCACTGCAAGATATTTAACACATGAGCAGGTGAATTCTGAACCCACCCATGTGATTTGGGTAGTGCTTTTGGAAACGAGCAGCAATAGAAAATGAATTAATGAGTGGGCTGAAATTGAATTTTCCCTCTGTCGTTTTGGAAGGTGAGGCTGAATGGGTGAATCCCATCTCTGATTGCTCAGCACAAACCTTGCTGGCTGTGTTGCAGATGCTGGAGATCTCCAGCCTGACAGAGCACCTGCTGGCTGACTGTGACAAAAGGGACAGCTTTGGCAAGTGCCCCCGCTGCAGAGAGGCCGTGCCCAGGGACGAGCTGCCCAGACACATAAAGAGCAAGATTTGCAATCGTGAGTAGCTCCAAACTGGAACATCAGAGGTTCAGACTTTCAAACACCAGGGGTCTCTGGCAGGTCAGGCTGCTTGTGTTTCAGACTTAGGGATCTAAGTATATCTTCAGGAGGAAAAAGATTTGGGATAAATGCCTGACTTCTGTGGTGCTTGGCCTCTGTGAATGGGTGTTGGGAGGGTGAGTGAAAAGACTGGAAAATCTCTTCCATATCTGTATAGTTTAAGCTCTGTCCCAGCACAGAAAGGACATGGACCTATTGGAATGAGTTCAGGAGAGGCACCAGGTTGATCAGAGGGATGGATCACCTCTGCTGTGGGGAAAGGCTGGCAGAATTGGGATTGCCTGGAGAAGAAAAGGCTTTGGGGTGACCTAATTGTGGCCTTCCAGTATGGGCTGAAGGAGCTACAGAGAGGTGGAGAGAGGCTATTTAGAAGGGCCTGCAGTGACAGGACAAGGGGGAACGGGATGATCTTTAAGGTTCCTTCCAATCCATGTGATTCTGGATTCTGAGATTCCTTTTGATCTTGTTTTGATGAAGATTATTAAATACAGGACTTCTTTGGGAGCAGTGAGTGGTAACAGGGCAGGAACTGGGTTAGACATGGGGTAGTTTAATGCTACTTGCTATGCGCATTCTCTCCTTGTCTCTGAAATTAGCTTCTCTTTGCAATTCTTACATTATTTTTCAAACAATTGCAGCTGCCAAACCAGAAAATGTGGCAAACCACTGCCCTTTGTGCCATGAGAACTTTCCTCCTGGAGAAGAGGTGAGGCCACCCTTCACATTGGGCAGATGTTGTTATGGGTTGTTTTAATGTGATGGACCTTTCAAGATGCATTAAAATAATGGAGATATTAATTTCTATTTCATAGCAAGGAGCTCATACTTTGAAAAAGCAGATTAAAGTGCTGTTGATATAAAATCTGTACACAATTGTCATTTTGCCCATGTGACATTGGCTAATTTTGCTGGAGTTGTGCTATCATTGCTTTGTAATTGACTTCAGGCCTGGAGATCTCACCTGATGGACAGAGATGGCTGTAAAATGAACCAGAGGAGGACTTCCCTCATGAACAAAACCATTCTGGTGCAGCCTGGTAAGACATCAATTGATGATAATAGCATTTATACTTTTTACTGTGTTGCCTTTGCTTAAGGGAAGTGTTACATCCCCAAGAGCTGGGTCTGTGCAAGTCGTGGTTTGCATTTGGGTGAGCTAAGTGATAGTTCCTGTGCTGGAGCAGTGTGCTTGGGGAGCACATTCCCAAAATCATGCAATAACAATAATGTTCAAAGGATGACACGAGCTCAGCTGGTGGGGAAAACTGGCAGATTGGATAAGTTGATCAGTTCAGGGATTTTTTCTGCAGAACAGGATGACCATGGATAGAACAATCAGCTGAACAGTGTTCTAGAAAGCTCCTGAACACTGACACAGGGAACCAGAGCCTGATTTAGCTTTTAGTGTTCAGTCAAAGGTTGCTAATCTGATCCTAATTACGGGGTGAACTGAACAGTGAGTGCTGTGCACTACTTTTCCTTTCCAGTCCAGACTCAGGAACCTGACAGATTTATCATTGTGCAGCTTTTTCACCATCAGAGACATTGATGATGTCAGGTGGTTTTTTCAACAGTTGCCTTTATGAAGAACAATGAAAATCCTTTTAGTTCCAGAACACAGAAGTTAAACAAACTGCCTGCAGCACCAGAACTTTTGGCCAATAACATCCAAACCTTTCTTCATTCAGACTCTTTGGAGTTTTTTAGGCAGCTGCATGTTCAGAGTTTGCCTGCTCTGAGCTGTGCTCTGCTCATATCTGCATGTCACTATTCCAGGTTCCTGGAAAGGGCTGTGGAATTGCCCATTCCAGCTGTCCAAAGTGAATCATAGGGGTTAAACTCAGCACTTTCTGGTGTTAAACTGGATCCACAGTCCTGTCTGGCTGTCCTCAGCTTTGCTGTTTGTACTGGCTGATAAGATGTCAGTTTTAAGTTTGTTGCTGCTTAGAATTTGGAAACAGAAGCAAATCCTGCCTGGATAAGCTCTGATTCCAGAGCTATTTCCTAGAGAAAGGCAAGGAGCCCTGCCCATTCAGGCTGACCACTGCTGGTGTGGAACATGCTGAGGCTCAATGCCTACCAGCTGCTGGTTGCTTCAGTCACTCAGACTTAACAGATCTTGGGAATCAAAACAGCTTAAACTCACTCCTGGGACTAGATGTGCTTGCAATAATGATCTCTATTTTTCTCTTTGCAGCCAAAGTAGGTGGCCACTATTTAAGGAGACCAGGTCCTTCAGGGGCAAAGATTCAACCTCCTTCAGTAGGAAGCAAGATCAGAACCCGAGGAGGCCCAAATAAAAGCACTGGCAAAACATACTCAAAGCGATGACAGGACAAGTATTTCTTCCTTTGTCTGAGTAACTGGGCACATGGCTGTTCAGAGCTATTTAAAAATTGTGGGCAACTTGTATCATCTTTTATGTGGGTTGTTTTTAGCCTTGAGCAGTGCCTGGTGTGATCCCCACGGCGTTGCTGTCACTGCAGCACTGGGCTTTGCTTTGCTAGGAATGCTCATGTTGGAAATACCAAATGTTCTGGGCAAAAACATTATTTTGACAGATAACTGTGCTCTCCTTTCCAATTCCATAATTTAATTGTAATTTAATGAGTTCAAGCACATTAATTAAGTCAGGGGAGAGAAGTCTCTTCCCTGGGTCCCCTGAGGTGCTCGAGGAACAGGAGCCACACGTGAGGGAAGCCTGGCCCCATGTGTGTGTCAGATTTAGGGTTCTAAAGGCAGCAGAGCTGTCCCAAAGAGCTCAATCCCAGGAATTAGCACCAAATGGGGAAACCAGAGGGCTGGCTGGATGTTTTCCTGTGTTGTGCCACTGTGCAGGAGGTGACAGGACCTTGTGGCCTCTCTCACTGTGCACCAAGTGCCTTAGGAACCCACTTAGCAGGAGGATTAAACTAAACCCTCCAAGTCTGTATCCCCAAGAAATGACCCCTTAGAGAAATGAAAAAAATAATCTTGGTTGGGCCCTGAAGAGCTTGAATTAGTAAATGTAGACCTTTTTGCCTGCTTTAGTGCACTTTCAGCTCAAATACTGAGCTTCTCTAGTTAGGTATTGATTAAAATGACCATGCACAGACTGGAGCATGTGTCTGTAACAGCTTCAGAGAGACAAAGTCTGTTAAGACCCAAGGCTTGAAGCTTTGTACCAAAGCAGCCATTCTCACATCTCTACCTGCAGCATTCCAGCTGTTGCTTTCCAGTGTGGAATTGGTACCATAGGCATGGGAATGAGTGGTCGTGATAATGAGGGGAAGTCTGGGGGTTTTTGCTCCCATGGAGTGACTTTGTCTTGGTGTTTTGTATATACAGAGCTGATGTTTAATACAGTTTTTCTAGTTTGCCTGCAGCCTGCCTACCAGCTTATGGATTTTCCAGGTAGATCAGTGTGCTTGGATTTCAAAATTCTTTGCATAAATTGTTTCTCTAACTCTTCCAAATACATATCTCAGTATTTACACACACATTAGGAGCATATATCTAGGTATTTTAATTTTCCCTTTAGTGACATGGGTTCCTGTTTGAGAGCCTGATTCTGTATGCTGAATAAATAATAAATATCTCAAAATAACCATTGATCTTGGTCAGAGGTGTAAGGATGAAAACTACTCTCTGGTACAATAAGGAAATAACTTAGTGGTGATAAAATAGGAGTTTTTTAGAATGTGAAAGGACCCTTTTGGAGCACAGTAGTACCACCAGTGTCATGTTTAAAGGTGGATTTACCGGGGTTGCTCCTTAATTAACAACCTGGATTTGCTGCAGTGGCAAAATAAACACTGGGGTGAAAAACACCATGAGGTTTGGTGCTGTGCCACCAAGTCTTGAGCAAAATATTCCAGAGAAAATCTATTGCACAGGTGTGGGTCTGGGCAGTGAAAAAAGGTCTGCAAGGTGTTGGACTGGAACTTGGATTTGGAAACAATGGGGCCTCCGTAGGAAAGCAAGGAAAGAGTGTGGTCCTGAGCTCAGGGATGGTTTCTGTGTGATCTCTGTCCCTTTGAACTTGCCTGAGTGTCACTGCAGAGATGATTCCAGAGCAGCCCCTGTCCATGCATGCAGGAGTTGATCTCATCCCGAAAGACCTCTTGGTGTTCCACTACCCCAAGAGAGCAATTTATAGTGATTGCATGTTCCTAAGTGCTGGATGAGCAAATCAGATATTGAAATCTGGGAGATTTTATCAAGAAAAGGAGTCACTTGTGTTAAATGTCAGTTACTTTTATTGCACATATTTAATAAATTACTTTAGCCAGTCTGGAGGGTACGTCTGCATTTTCCACCTGCTACAATGGAAATGGGTACAGAGTGGGCTGAGGCTGTGGTTCCTGCAGCACCTGTGGGTACCTGTGAGTGCTGTACCTGTATGAGCCCTGCCTGTGTGACTTGTACCAGTGTGTGCTGTGTGTGTGTGAGCTGTGCCTGGACCTGTGTCACTTGTACCAGTGTGTGCTGTATGTGTGAGCTGGACCTGTGTGACTTTAACAGTGTGTGCTGTGTGTGTGTGAGCTGTATCTGGTCCTGTGTGACTTGTACCAGTGTGTGCTGTGTGTGTGTGAGCTGTACCTGGACCTGTGTGACTTGTCCCAGTGTGTGCTGTAGCTGTGCGTGCTGTACCTGGACCTGTGTGACTTGCACGTGTGTGAGCCTTACCTGTGTAAGCCGCGCCTGGACCTGTGCGGCACCGCTGGGCAGTCTCGCGGCTCAGCAGCGATGCAGTGCCGTGTTTTGCCTTGTTCAAGGTATCATTGCACCAGGAGCAGCTCCCCACCCCGTCGCGGCGGGACCGTACCACCGCGTAGCCGCTGCTGCGTTCCCGCCGCGGTTCGGGTGGCGGCCGGACCCTCCCNCGCTGCCCGGCGGGCTCCTGCCCCCCGCCGGCCCCGCGGCGCCGCCCGCGCCCTTCCCGCTGCTCAGCCGGCTGGACGCGGCCGACAACGAGGTGGCCGAGCTGGGCGCGGACATCGCGGCGCTGCCGGCGCTCAAGGTGGGAGCCGGCCCCGCCGCCCCGGCCGGGTCCCCGTCGCGCATCCGTGACCGTCCCATCTCTGTCTCCTCCAGAGCCTGGACGTGGCCAACAACCAGCTGCGCGAGCTGCCCGCCGCGCTGGCCGACTGCCCCCGCCTGAAGGAGGCCAACTTCAGGGGCAACCAGCTGAGGGACAAGCGGCTGGAGAAGATGGTCAATGGGTGCCAGACGAAGGCCATTCTGGAATACCTGCGGGCCGGGGGCCGTGGGAAGGGGAAGGCTGAGAATGCCAGAGAGGAGGTCAGGAAGAAGAAGAGGGAGAAGCAGCAGAAGAAGGACAGTGGGGATGGGGAGCAGGATGAGGTGGAAGAGGTGAGCAAGCTGCTGGTGAAGGTTCTTCACGTCTCTGAGAACCCAGCGCCTTTGGTGGTCAAAGTGAGCCCGGGAGTCAAAGATGTGCGAGCCTTCATCGTGTGCTGTGTGCTGAAAGGAGTGAACTTAAAGCCAGGAAACGCTCTCAAGAGGTTCCTGACCATGCAGGTAACAGCTGCAGCCTCGTGGTACTCATTTGGAATGGGAATATTGCTGGCGGAGTTGGAAATAGACTGTTCTAAGCCCCGTCCAGCAGATGAGTTTGTGAAACTTAAGGAGAGCTCCTTACCCAGCAGGTGTGAGGGTACAGGGTGAGTGGTCTCTGCCAGCACCACATACCCAGTCAGTCTGAAATCAGCAGAACTGATTTTTGGGAAGAACCCATCAGAGCTCAGGTATTGCCATGATGGCGGTGGACACAGTCACATTGTGTTGTGACTGTAACAGCAGCTTGTTAGTGCTGCAGAACCTGTTAAAAGCTAAAAATAACTCTGTGTCCCATGTGTAGAGATCCCCTGGATTGGCTTCAGCTTCCCTGATATCTGTTAAAACCATGTTACATGCCCAGCTTTCTGACTGAGGTATCCTGCCCACAGACCTGTCCCTGGGCCTGCTGCTCACCTGTGCTTAGGTGGCAGGTGGGAGCTGCTTTCAGGTTACAAGACTTGAGTATTTGAGATTGCTTTATGACTTAAAATTTGGTTTCCCTGTAGAGGAACATGTCACGTGTTGTCAGGCTTTGCAACCTTTGCATTTGGGCTGTAATGGAGACACAGGTAAAGGGAAGGGCTCTGTTTTAGTCACCTGGCTGGCAATGCTGCCAATATTAAATATAGAAGAATCTGCACATAGGAGGGATAAACCACATTGACTTTCTGATCTGTTTCAATGGCATCCTTTATGTTTCAGACTAAGCTGCACGAGGACATCTGTGAGAAGCGCACAGTGGCCACCATTGCCACCCACGACTTGCAGCTGGTCAAAGCTCCTCTGACATATGATGTTCAGCCTCCTGACGAGCTCAAGGTAGGGCTTAAGGATGCGCTCTTACCCCATAGAACCTAGAAAACAAACTCCAGGAACTTTACTTTAGATGTTGTGCTGATTTCCTTGCTGTCCAGCTGTACCAGGTGCCTGGTTGAGTACTAGTGACTGAGCCTGTTTTTCAAATGGGTGTTACAGCAGTCCATGCAAAATGGAAAGTATTTCCATGCTGAAAAAGGCATGAGAACATGCAGGGATTTTGTTTAATTATTGACTTGCTTACAGGGGAGTGTTGTAACCCTGGTGTTTGAGGGAAAGAGAATGAAAATGTTTTGTTTTCCTGTGTGGCGCAGATTGTGCCCCTGGGTCGGAAGGAGATCAAGGCAAAGGAGCTTCTCCGCCAGCTGCAGCTGGAGGCTGAGGAGCAGCGGAAGCAGAAGAAGCGTCAGAATGTCTCTGGGCTGCACAAGTCAGTACCTTGTCGTGGTTTTCTCTCATATGTTTAGGTGACTGCGCTGGGGATGTGACAGATGTGTTTAGAACAGCAGCTAGAAGGGAAGCAGAGAGGATTGAAGGGTGTGTGGTGCACATGCTGTGAGCCAGGGGAATCAGAGATGAGGTAAACTTGACGTAGTAGCAGATGGGGTGTAGAGCAGTGTGTGGCCTTGCCCTGTGCTGTTCACTGCTCGTGCAGAGATCACACACTAATTCCTTTTTGTCACTATCTGCTGCCATTGTGTCCAGCTGCTCTCTCAGTCGCTCACTTCTTGCTGCTTTGTTTCTCGTGGCAGGTACCTGCAGCTGCTGGATGGCAAAGACAACTACCCATGCCTGGTGGATGTTGAAGGTGCAGTGATTTCCTTCCCACCAATAACCAATAGTGAGAAAACAAAGGTACTTCGTGTTCATGGAAATACATTAATAATTAAGCAGTGTTTCTTTCTATTGAGAGATGTCCAACTCAAAGACATACAGTTCTGTGAAACTTGTGCTTGTAGTCCAGGTATAAACTCTTACAGCCTGCATCATATGGGCTCCACTGTCAAACTGAGAGGGATCTGGGAGTTACAGTTTTACCTCTGGAAATCTGTTCCAAATCACCAGCCTGCCTGTGCAAAGGCTTTGTTGAAGGGCAGGAATATGGTTTTTGATTTGTAAAGAACAGCAGAGCTTTGCCCTTGATTAAACTGAGTGAAAGCCTTCAGCTCTGTGATGTGTCCAGGGGGCTGTGGGTAAGCTGCTCTGACTCCTGACTTCCTTAATCTCTGAAACTCTTACAGATTAGAAAAGAGACCCGGGACCTGTTTCTGGAAGTGACGAGTGATACCAGTTTACAGATCTGCAAAGATGTGATGGACACCCTTATCCTGGTAGGGAGTTCAGGAAAATATTCTGTTCTTACCAAACGTGTCGTTGCTCCCATGCATTGAGAAGAACACAGAAGCTGATTTGTATTTTGGCAGTGTTGTTACTCCCTCTCATTTGTTCTCTGTATTTTGCTTTTAACAGAAAATTGCAGAGCTGAACAGATCTACCTTGGAGAACAAGGAAGGCTCTGGTTCAGATATGGAATCGGATGCTCTCTGTGGACCAGGGAATTTGAACCTGCCCTTGGTGCTGGAGCAGGTGCGAGTGGTGGACACGGATGGGAACTTGAAAGTACTTTATCCTTCAAAAACGGACCTGGCCACAGTTTCCTCTCTGCTGACTGTGATCCGTTAGCAGCTGCCTGAGCTGAGAGAGGATTCCATTTCCTCTTTTTTTTGTTTTTTTTCCACTTATTCAACAATGCAACTGGTGCACAGTGAGATGGTTTGGGTTTTTAAAGAAAAGATGCGGAGCATCCTGCTGGGAAGGCAATGGCTTCAGAGTTTGATGAGCTACAGCAAGGAGAATTGGGATCTTTCATCCTTAACAGAGATGATCCACGTTAGGCCTGTGCAAAAGAGCAGCATCTTCAAACATGGACTGAAGGCAGAGAAGCTGTTGGATGTCAGAATGCCATAGAGAAAATCATTACAATGTTTAAAACAAGCACAATCGCATTTTTCTGCAAGATCACTTTTTCCTCCTGGTGTTTCATCCTCCTGGATCATTACTGTGGCAGCAGGGAAATGCAGTAATTGGCAGTGTGGAACTGAGGTCCTCTGCTGGATACAACCTGGAGTCAGAATGCCAAAGCACTTTGCTGACATCTGGTTCTGCAGAATTTTATCTGGAGTAACTGTGAACACTTAGTTGCTGTCAGAAGCATTTAATTGCTGTCAGAACTTGAGGGAGGCATTTTAAAGTGACGGTTTCTGTGTTCAAGCAGGAGCACAACTTCCATTTTTAAGGGATTTGTTGAGTCAGCTGCAGGGTTTGTGTGTCCCGGTGCATTTCAGGGCCATCCTCCATCCCTGTGGGAATTGTAGTGACCTCGTGTGTGCCCAGACAGTTACTGTGTTTGTTCTTGCTGAGGAGGTTCAGGTCCATTCAGACCTGCCTCCAACTGACACTGCTGAACTCCCTGTCCCCCCAGAATACAGGCACTGATGCCCAGAGTGACCCTTCTGGAGCTTTCTGCCCCACCCACATATTTTTACCTTCCAAAATACAGGCAGTTGGAGCAGTTCTCCTTTGGCAGTCTCTGGGTGACCTACGTGTGTGGGTGAGCACTGAACTCACACCTCCCCCTAAGCCAGGGTGACCCCCAGATTGACTCTCTTCTGGTGAAAATGGTATCTCGGAGCTCTAACTGAACTGCTGCTGTATCAAATACATCCCCATGTTGGGACTTGCACATGGAATGGAAAAATAAAACAGCTTTTGCAGCCCTGGCACTGTCCCTCGTTTTGGCATTGTTGGATGTTCAGTCATGTCACTTAGAAACTTCCCAAAGCAAAAATGGGAATTATACACTCCCTATCTGCTTGTAGCCAAGCCATCCTTGTGCTTCAGGCTTTTCTGGGAAGTCAAGTGTCACTAAAGACCAAGGACTTAGAGTAACTTGTGCTCTGAGTTGGCTGAAACAATTGAATCAGATACTCCCACAGAACTTGGTGTCAGTAAAATGAGTTTAATTCGTTGCAAGGCTCCGAGCCGAGATCCCAGAGCCTGAGGCTGGTGATGGGTTCTGGCTCAGCCATCAGGGCTTATCCACCTTGGAGGATTTCCTTCTCCTGGCTGGCGATGCCGTGCGGCTGTCGTTGCTGAGCAGTGACACCCTGCTGCCCCTGTTCTTCAGCCTCTGCTGGAACTCCGTTCGCTCGTTAATGATTTTCTGAAAATCAGCGACGTGTAAAGAGGTGGAAAGGCTGGGAGCAGCCCTGCAAAGTGTTCTCCTACCTCAGCAGTCCCTTCCTGGCTGCTGGAAGCTGTCTGGAAGAGCCACGTACCTGCATTGCCTCCAGCACCTCGTCGTCCGTGAGCTCGGTCTGGGGGTCCTCGATGCCCTCCACGCTGAACGTAGCCTGGATTATTTTGTTTCTATACCTTTCAAACTTTGGATAAAAGAGGAGAGCAAGCGTTTTCAGTGTTTATGTGCAATTCCTTGGCATTTGCATGGATTTACAGGGACTGTGCTGTCAGGCTTGGGCAAAGGACTGGTGAATGATGATGTGGAAAGTGTTTATGTGAAGTTACAGGCAGTCTGGGCTTCAGTAAAAGTGCTGTGGTAAATATGTGGGTCTTGGTGGACCAAGCACCCAGCACCAGGCACATCTGCCTGCAGGAGATGACTTTAAGGTGCTTCTTGTTACCTTGGGTCTGGAAGGATGTTAGAAATCTGGTGATGGAACTGATCTCAAGGGTTTCTGGTATTTGAGGTCTGTTTTCCTTTTAAGTGGCACAAGAGCTGCCTGCCCCACAGCAAGGGAGCACATGGATTGAGATTCCCAAGTGTGTCCCAAGAGGGAGACAGGGCTCTGAGGTGAAAGAGGCCATGCTTACCTTGCTGCTGATGACCTCCAGTGCCACTCTGGTTTGCAGCTCCTTGTGCTGCAGTGCCTCAAGCTGGCTCTGGATCTCCTTCTGGGCCTGTTTCTGCTTCAGGAGGTGCAGGCGTGTGCTCACAACCTCAGCCTGCAGCTGGGTGATTGTCCCCTGTAACTCACTGATGAGCTTGTTCTGCTCAGCCAGCTGGGATTCCTGTTCTGTAACAACCTGAGCAGATCAGAAATCCAGCTGTCACTGGGGAGAAGAAAGTGAGCAAGTTTGGCCTCATTTTCCCACTATTTGGTCCAAATGCTTCCTGGGCAGAACCTATGGACTAACAACCTCACCAGTAGCTGTTATTATTTGGTGTTTTCTCTAAAACTACTTGGATTGAGTAGGGGGTTTATATGCCAAACTCCACCAGCCCTAAAACCAGCCCAGTGAAGCAGCAAATACCAGACTTTTCTGTAGAGGCTTTGCATGAATTAACCTGTTGAAAGTTGCGGTTCTCTTCCTCCATCATCACCACCACTTCTTCCTGCCTCTGTTCTTCTGTCAGGCTGCAAAACTGGAAGGAGAATATTTTACACTTCAGTTCCACAGCTACAGGTGCCCCTCCTGCCTGTGAGAGAGGAACATGTTGCAAAAATCCCAAATTCCCAGCTGCTGTGTCTCCTGCTAGCCATGGCCACCACGCTCTTGAGCCATACCTTGTCAGACACAGCTTGGAGCTGGACTTCTCGCTCTCTGAGCTGCTTCTGGAGCAATTCCTTTTCAGATCTGATTCTCCGAAGCTCCGACTCTTGGATCTCCGTCTGTCTTTGCAAGGAAGAGATGGCACCTGTAAAGTGGGAGAGTACTCTGTTACCAAAGCAAATCCCTGCTGAAGGCTCTGTGGTTGCTTTTTTCAGGTGACCATAAACAAAGCCACTGTGAGAACAGTCTGGTCACATTAATGCTGCAGCCACAGTGATTCTGGGTGATAATGTGGTTTGTGGTGCTTTGCTGGGATGTGGCTTTGTACAGCCTGGAGAAGAAAAGGTGGTTTCACTTCAGGGTGACCTAATTGTGGCCTTCCAGTACCACAAGGAGCAGACAAGAAAGATGGAGAGAGACTGTTTACAAGGGCCTGGAGTGACAGGACAAGGGGGAATGGCTTCACACTGATAGAGAGCAGGGTTAGATTGGATACACGGAAGAAATTCTTCCCTTTGAGGGTGGGCAGGCCCTGGCACAGGTTGCCCAGAGAAGCTGTGGCTGCCCCAGCCCTGGAAGTATCCAAGGCCAGGTTGGACAGAGCTTGGAGCAACTCTGATTAGTGAAAGGTGTCCCTGCCCATGGCAGGGTGTGGGACTGGGTGACTTTTAAGGTCCCTCCAACCCAAACCATTCTGTGATTCCATGTGTATTAGACCCGACTTTGAGGTGGGTGCTCCTCTGAGGGCACGGAGAGGGGGCACCTCGAGCCCCGCTTTGCCGCTCCGCTCAGTGCTTTCTCTGTTGGGCTTCCTCATGTTCTTCGCTTCCAAGGAGAGAAAGAAAGTGTTTTCAAAACAAGTGGCTTTTCAGCCTGTGAGCGACACCCTGTAATGTTTTCAAGGTCAAAGGAGCCGAATCGAATGAGACTAGGCAGGTAAAAGTGTGCTCTGGGCACCTCCCGCCGTACCTATGGCCATTTTGTGGTCATCCTTGGCTTTCCGCAGCTCCTGCCGGAGCTGTCCCATGGTTTCGGTGAGCGCCGGTCCTTGCGAGCCATCGGCTTCCATCGTCCGGGGCTGGGGCCGGGTCGGGGCCTCTCTCAGGGCTCGGAGCGGGGCCGCTGCCGGGCAACGGCGTGAGGCGGGCGGGCCTTCCGCTTCCGAGTCAGCGGGGCCGGGCCATGGGGCGGAGGAGGAAGACGCTGCACGACTACGCGGCCGAGTTCTCGGAGCTGTCGGTGCGGCGGGAGCCGGCGGAGCCGAGTGCGCCTGGCCCGGCCGGCGCCGTGGAGACGCTGTTCTGCACCCCGTGCCAGCTGCCCCTGAGGGTGCGCCGCGACCGCATCCTGGAGCACCTCAGCTCGGGCCGCCACTGCCGCAACCGCCGCCTGCTCCGGCAGCTCGGGCTGCGCGCCCCGGGGCTCCGGTGAGGGACCCGCCGCTGCTCGGGCTCATCCTGCCCTTTCCCTGCCTCACCCGCCCCATCTCAGTCTCACCCCACCGACCCCTGCTCGGGCTCATCCCGCCCTTCCCTGCCTCACCCGCCCCATCTCAGTCTCGCCCGAACCCATAGCAGTGTCCCCAGCTGGACCAGGGCAGTGCCTGACCCCCTGTGCTGGGCACTGCTGAGGCCCCTTGAGTGCCGTGTCCAGTTCTGTCTGTCACTACAAAAGAGACAAGAGGGGCTGGAGTGTGTCCAGAGAAGGGCGTGGAGCTGGGGAAGGGTCTGGGGAGTCAGTCCTATGAGGAGTGGCTGGGGGAGCTGCAGGTGGGACTTAGTGCTGTGGTTTAATTGACAAGGAGGTGCTCAGTCAAAGGTTTGCCTTGATAATCTTGGAGGTCTTCTCCAACCTTAATGATTCTTTAATTATCTGTCTCACCTGACCCTACTCAGGAAGCATTTGGACAACATCCAAATATGCTACCATCCATACGTGGTAGCATTCTTGGGGTGTTCTTATGGAGGGTGTCGTTCTCAAGAGTTGGATTCGATGATGCTTGTGGATCCCTTCCAGCTCAGGATATTCTCTGATCCTCTGATCTCTGTCTCCTCAGCTCTGCAGGTCCCGACTCCAGCCTGAGCCTGAGCCTGCCCCTGCCACTCGACGTGCCCTCCCTGCTCTCCCATCCCTCCTTCCTCATCACCAGTGGATCCAGCCCTGGCTACAGCATGGTCCCCTCTCCACCCTCCTACCACAAGCTGCTGGTTCCCCACCACCCCATCCTCACCACATACAGGGACGACCCAACGCCCTCCACCTCCGCCAGCCGCCCCTCACCGCTGGCCACCTTGCACACCAGGATGGCACCTCTTGGCCAAAGTGGGCCCGCACCTGATGCCTCCAGCAGCCCGACACCCCCCTCACGTCACGGTGGCAGCGGCGTCGGCCTCGTGCTCTTCGGCGCAGGGCTCCTGAGCAAACCCTTGCTGCAAAGCCTGGTGGAGGAGGCGGGCTGCTGCCTGCTGTACGTGGTGGAGGATCAGCCCGAGGAGGTGGAACGTGCCTTCGGCGCCGAGGTCCCGGCTGGCACCAGGGTGCTGCGGCAGCGGGACGCCGCCGTCGCGCTCGGCGATCCGCGGTACTGGCAGCTGCCATCTCACTGTGTGGCTCTGCTCAGGGCAGGGGGTTCCATACAAGCCTTGCCTTGCCCTCTGGGAAACTCTGTAGCAGCCCCAGACTGTGCCTCTGGCTGTCCGTGTGGTAGTGAGGGGCCCTTTTGTCACCTACCCATGGGTCCTTCAGGAGCCTCTGAGAAGCTTAACTGGGCTTACATAGCCAGCTTAATGGAAACTTGGAGGTGTTTAGTTACAGGCAGTTTTGTTAAGAAAGAAAAAAACCATTTTCCTCCATTCCCACAGAACAATAACAAATGACACCTTCCCTGCTGCCTGCCAGTCTCCCTGCCTCAGAGCAGCTGGCTGAGTTTGGTGGCTCTTGGAGCTCTGAGATAAGCAAGGGTTGGTGTAAATAGGATTGTGGCATTTTGCTTTACAGTTGAACTGAACAACTGTAACATCATTAAAGTGCTGTTGCTGTCAGGTCTAAAATACTGCAGGAGCAAAAGGCAGAGCTTTTAGGAAAGGCAGATTTGATACTAGAAAGTAAAGAATCACAGGAAGCTAAGATGCATCGTTCAGCAGCTCTGCCACATAAAATACTTTGGATTTCTCTGTATGTGTTAAGTGACAGGATTTAAATCCTTTTTAAAGGAAACCTTTAAAAGACTTTCTCCTTGCAGATGCAGGAAAAGCAGTGCAATTCCTTTGAGCCACTTGTGATTTTAACCTATGTGTGTCACTCTGTATTTCATCCTTGAAGCAGGCACTGAGTTCCTTCTATAACCCAGCTGGCTCTTCCAGAGCAATGAGGTTTTAAGTTTTTTTAACTGTAACCAAATAGAAATTTTGAGTATTATTTGATATAGTGAAAACTTTGTCCTTACTGAAGATATCTCTTGATTCCTGCAGAGTCTCTGGAGCCATTATTTGTTCCCCACCTGACAAAGCCCCTGAGATGGTAAGAGATGCCTTACGAGCAGGTGAGAGGAGCAGCTGCACATTCAGCTTTTCCCTGTGCCCATTGATGTGCACTTGTGAGCGTGTTTGAGTTCCAGCAGCAGCCCTGGGGCTGTGCAGGCTCTCAAATTGTGTAATTAACGTGACTGAGATCACTGCTGCTGTTAACGGCTGGACACCAGTGGGGTTTGTGCTATGCTGGTCCCAGTGTGACTGGAAAGTATGTCATCCTAAAAGCCCACCAGAACTCACAGGAGAGCTGTCACTAAAACAGTCCCACTCCTGGGATCTGGGACAGCTGAAACCACAGCAGGCAGGCAGGCAGGCAGGCGGGGGTAAATGCCATCAAAACCAGAAATGTAACGAGACGTGTATTTTACTGCAAGGTCAAGGTGTTTTGTGCAGCTGTATCTCCTCTGAGCCTCATGTGTGTCCTGTTCTGCACAGGTAAAGGTGTGTTCTGCGAGGGCCTGCCCAGCTTGGACAGACAGACAGCAGAAGCCTGTTTCGATGAGGCTGACAGGTGTGGGAGGCCACTCGTGTGTGGCTTCTACAAGTAAGACCAGTGGTTTTCCTGTGATTTATTCTTTATACAATCACATGTCTGGCAGCAGCACTGATTGCTCAGGCTCTCCTGACTTTGCCCTCAAATCAGCTTGGTTTCACCTCGTTCCTTGTTTCCCTTGGAAGGCGCTTTGACCCAGCCCTGCAGTTCTTGTACAAGAAGGTGCGGGACAGCCGGGCGCTGGGCAGGATCCACCGGGTATCGACCATCAGCAGCCTCTACCCTGCAGCCTCTCTGAGCCTGCTGAAAGCCTCAGGTACCCAGCAGCTTCCTGCTGAAGAGTCTGGCTTTGACTCAGAGTCATGGAATGGTTTGGGTGGGAAAGGACCTTTAAGCTCATCTGTTCCACCCCCTGCTGTGGGCAGAGACACCTTAACCAGACCAGGTTGGTCCAAAACCTGTCCTACCTGGCCTGGAAATGTCTCTGTGTTCTGTGGGAATTCTCCTGAATTTGTATAGCCTTAAGATCCGTGAGGAGGAGTGTTTTTTGAGGGATGTTTTCTTTACCAAACTTCATTTCTGTGGATTTTTTTTGTCCCTTTAGCATTAGTTTCTTCGCCGTGGGGGCTTTTTATACCGTCTCTGTGCAGTTCAGAAATGTACATTGTCTGTGGGTTTCCATACAGAGACCTTAATGATCAGTTTTGGTTCTTCTAGGTGGAATTTTTTACTACGCTGCTGTGCATGACATAGATATTATCAGTTTGTTGTTGGGAGACAGTGTGCCAGATACAATATTTTCCCTGGGCCATGCCTTCTGTGCAGGTAAGAATGAGTCTTTTGATGATTTATTTGGTACCTCTGGGCTTCAGTGTTAAAACTGGGAAGAAAGAAGGAATGAGAGCATTATAGCCATGACAATTGTTCCGTCCTGGAGCAGTTAATAAACAGGCTGGTGAAACAGAAGGCAGGTTCCTTGGGGGTATTTGGTGAAGATCTCTGAATCTGGTGAGTCTCCTGCTGATTTGGGGCAGTTGCAGTGGAGTTATCATTGAACATGACTCTGCAGGACACCAGGTTTGGAACCAGAGTGCAGAAAATACTGAGCTAAGGTTTGAGCTTACAAGAGTGTCAATGACATGTTCATTCTCTGCTTTCTCTGGCCCTTCCCTGTGGATCCCAGCATGAAGCTGTGTGTTTGCTCTGGGTCATATTGGGCTGACGTGCACGCTCTGGGTTACCATGCTCTTTTAAATGAGCCATAAAAGGTGGAAACTGCCATTTTTGAAATGGAAATGCAGAGTTTTAATTAAGGTAATTGCAGCAGCTGCCAAGCTTGGCTGGCTCAGGTGAGGAGGGGCAGGATGCAAGGGTCTCTTCCATGGCACAGCATTGAAATGCAGCAAACAAGAGCCCTCCAGGAGGGTTCTGTACCCTCTGCCTTGCTCCAGCTACTTGCTGGAAGTTGCCTGATCCTGGAAGCACAGGTGGGTGCCCTTGTTAGGGAGCTACAGACTGGGAAGGCAGAGTTGGGCCTGGGGCTGTGTGTTCCTGCAGAACTGCCTGTGTTCCATCAGGAGTGCTGGTGAAGCAGCTGGAGTGCTGTGGGAAGCATCCTGTGGGAAGGTGTCACGAGGCCAGTGTCATCTCCCGAAGGAAGAACAGCAGTTTGTAGCTGTAGAACGTGCTGGTTTGCTGTTCCTGGGGTGAGCCAGGTCTGTTTTGTCCCCAGACATGGGCTGCCTGAGGGACGTGGACACGGTCACCATCAGCATGAAGTTCCCCAGTGGAGCCATTGTCACTCTGGACGTCAGCCAGCACTGCACCAGGAGCTGTGACCAGCGGCTGGAGGTGAGGTCCTGCTGCTCACTCAAGCCTCTTTTGACTCCACAGCCCAGCACAATTTTTCCCCTCTGAGTGTGCCTGCAGCACATTTCCCCAAACCCCTCTGTTACAGAATCACTGAGGTTGGAAAAGACCTCCAGGATCATCAAATCCAACCTGTCACCAATCCCCACCTTGTCACCTAGAGCAGAGCTCTAAGTGCCACATCTGTTTATTGGGCTGTTGCCTCAGCAGTAGTGGCTTCTTGTCCTTTTTCAGTCTACAATCCCCTTTTTATTTTCTCTCTGTCCCATGCATTATGTGGTATTATGAGCTGCACGAATCATACCAGAGCAGGAATTGGTGTCAGCTCTCCTGAGGGTGAAATTGTGCAGATTTCCTTTGTCCTTTCCAGGATGGTCTCAGCTGTGTAGCAGGAGTCCAGCATATGAAAGGGGAAGAAAAGTGTAAATTCATACAGTCATGAATAATTACAGCTGTGGGGGCTGGTCTTGGGGAGGAATTTCTGTTAAACACTTAAAAAAAGGGGCTTTGCTCAGGTGAGGTATCACAAGTGGAAGCCACTGTACTACAGCACGTCCATGGTGTTGTGTCTGAGCCATACCAGGGGCAGGTGTGACTCCTCATTTCAGAACCTGCTTTTGCCTTGATTTTACAAACCAGGGCTGCTCTAACCTAACCAGGTGTGTGAGATTGAAAGTGTGATAACTTAAAAATGTTTTTTATTCCCTGTTTTGCTCCTTCCCTCAGGTTCATGGGTCCCAAGGGACATTAAGGGTAGACAACCAGAACCCCCTGGGCATCACAGAGCATGGGACTTCTGTGTCCATCTGTCCCCAGACCCAAGCTGAGCGCTATAGAGATGCATACAGGGAGCTCTTCCGGCACTTCCTGAGAACCCTGAAAGGTGGGACAAGGCTTAAATTGATGGCTGGTGTTGCTTTGGATTGGCTTTGTTGGGGGATGTACTGTGTCAGGTCGTGGAGCTGGGTGGGTGATGATGATCTGAAACTCTGTGCTGGGAAGAAATGAGAGTTGGGAAGGGAAATTGCCTTGGACCTTACTGTCCTTTGTGATAAAAACAACTGTTTGTGACAGCCAAGAGATCCTCAGCTGGAGTCCTGGCTGCCCAGAAGGGATAAAAATCACAGAATCATGGAATGGGTTGGGTAGGAAGAGGCTTTGAAGATCATCTAGTCCAAGCTATTTTTGTTCAACAGTATTTCAGTTGTGGCTGCATTGACAGGGCAGGAGGAGGGGCTGAAATGTTTTAAGTCCTGCGGCCCCAGTGCCGGGAGCTGCTGTGGTGGGATCTGTGCTCACAGGGGTCCACAGGCTTCATCCAGTGCTTTGTCCCTGTGCCACAGGCCAGGAGCCCCCCGTGGTCACCAAGGAGCAGTTCCTGTGGACGATCCAGGTCGCTGCAGCAGCCGAGCAGTCCTGGAGGAACAGATCTGCCGTGGACTTGCACAGTGGTGCCACGCGTCCGGCTGGAGTCAAGGCTGAGCTCGTGTGACAACCACTCCCACCCAGTGGCCCCAACAGAAGCCTGGATGGCTTTAGTGGATGGTTTTGGTGTTCCCACTGGGAATGCCCAGCAGACAGAGGCACTTCTGAAGCAGGAGCACTTGGTGCTGGGGCAGTGCAGGGTTCCTAGCATGTCAGCCAGAGCCTGCAAGAAGTTCTGTGTGGTTGCATCCAGGTGGCTTTTCCTCCTGGAGAGTGCTGCTGGCCACGGAGCTCTGTTTGACTGGGAGAAGAGTGATGCTCCTCAGGCCAGGCAGGATGGTGTAGGACTACCAATAGCTGGGATGAGGGAGAAGTCTCCCCTTGGAGAGGGAGCAGCCACTGCCTGCCTGGAGGAGAAGCCACGAGCAGGCACCTTGCCAGCAGTGCCACAAGGGAGGTGATGTAATGCTCAAAAAACCACAGGAGCATCTGTCTGTGAGTGTGTTTAGATTGGAAATATGGAAGAAATTCTTCCCTTTGAGGGTGGTGAGGGGCTGGAATGAATTTCTCAGAGAAGCAGTGGCTGCCTCATCCCTGGAAGTGTTCAAAAGCCAGGTTGGGCAAGGCTTGGAGCAAGCTGGGATAGTGGAAGGTGTCCCTGCTCATGGCAGGGGGTGGGATGGAATGAGTTTAAGGCTCCTTCCAAACAAACCAGTCTGGAATTCCATGGTCCTGTGTGGGACACAGACCCCAAGAGAAGGCAGAGCCACAGGCCAGTCAGTGTCTCTGCCAGGAGCTCTGGACCTTTGTCATGTGTGGAGCTCTCTGCAGGTGTGTGGCTCTGACTGTTCCTGTCTGGCCGTCACATGCCAGTTTTCAAGATCTTTTGAAACTCTTTTTTTTCTGTATTCTTATTGAATTACAACAACATTATTGACTTCTTCCATTTCAGGGCATTAGTTTATAAACTTCTTGCAAGAACCTTTAGTTCAATCAATTTCCAGTTCCTACCTATGGAATATATACTCCTAAAACTAGAAATAGTGGTGAAATTTGTGTTGGTTTTGGGAAGTTGTTTTTAACAATGTAATTTTTCAAGCTCAGAAAAACTGTCTTAATGCTTGTTCTCCATTCCAGTCACTATTTTTTAGTCATTTATTGAGAAAAAAAAAAGTTTTATGTATCCAGAAGCTGATTTTTGCCTCTCTGTAGTTGCTGTACACAATGGTGGGTTTCTTTTTCGTTTCAGTAGCTTCAGGCCTTTTGAGGTCCTACAGTTGAAGGTTTACTCTGGGTTAGGAGGGGACTTTCTGTCCAATTTTAATTTCCAGATGCAAGAATTCCCACATGTGCTTTTATTGTGTTAAAAAAATAACAACAACAAAAAACCAACCAAACAAAAAACAAAACAAAAAAGAAACCACAGCTATAAAAATAACACATTTTCCAAAGATAACATTACAAAAAGTACAATTCCTACCACAGAGTGATCCATTAATACTGCTGGGAACAGCCTCGGGAATGCTGGAGATGTGAGTGGTTGTTGCAAAAGCTTTAAAGCATTAAAGTGCTTTACTGAGCCATTTGCTGGGGACACAGATTCAGCCACCCCAGGGGAGTTCCCAATCCCGAAGGTTCCCAGTCCCTGTGGTGTGAGGGGTGGGATGGCCTCAGGGGTGGTGACTGCACCTGCAGCTCACCAGTCCCCGAGGGAGAGGAGGGACAAGAGGCAACAACCTCTGTGTGCTGAAGGCTCAGAGCTGCTGTGGGACACCCAGACAGGGCCTTGGAGGAGGGTCCCGGGTGCAGGACATCTAGTGGTCACACTCCTGTCCCCCTTGGACAGGGAACAGCCACTGCCTGCCTGCAGGAGAAGTCACATCTCAGGTGAACCCTGGTGGGACTTGAGCTCTTCTGCTCTTGCTTAGAGGGTCCAGGGCTTTGGGAAGGGTATCCAGCCCCTTCCCCAGCATGGGGGTGATGGGAAGCAGGTGCAGGGCTGCCTTTGGAGGCCTCCAGAGGGAGTGCAGCAGTGGGAATGTGCGGGGCAGCATCGTCTCTGTGCAGGTCACCTCAGGCTGCCCCAAATCTTGAGTGACCCAGGGCTGAGAGGGCAAATGCAGCAGCTCCCTGCCCTCCCTCCCACAGCAACAGCTCCTGTGACTTCCTCTGCCTTTCCAAGACCTGTTGTGGGACATTGCCTTCCCAAATGTGTAGGGAATAAACATTCAGGGAGGGAACACACCTCTTTGTGTCCTTGCTTTCTGTGAAGGCTTTTTTCCCTGTCTGAATCAACAGAGAAGTTGCAGTTGAGAAGAGTGATGAGGAACCGAAGAGAATTGGGCAGCCAGTCCATGCTGTGCTCCAAAAAGATGGAATTTACACCATGAACTTCCAGCTTGTCTGGTCTGACCTGTCAACAAAACTCCTCAAGGGAGCAGGGGAGGATTATCCAGACCTCTGACTTCCCACGACAATCACTGGCTTTCCCCCTGCTCCACAACTGCATGCAAGAAATTCAGAGGAGGAAAAAACCTGAATTTTGAATAGATAAGGCTGGAGACAGGATTCTCTGCATGTTTACATGCTACACCATGGAATTAATTTACTTGACATTGCGGTGTCTCAGGAGTCAGTATCAATTTTTATAGCTTACATGAAAATAAATCTTTCTCTCTCCTTACAGCACAATGAGTTTACTGTATGTACATTCTGTTTATATACACCAACCTTTAAGTACAAGAACACATTGGTAATGGATAAGCAGGGTCTTTCTGGCTCTCCAGAGGGCTGAGGGAAGGGGTGCGTTTGGCAGTCCGTGGAAAAGCAGGACGTGGCTTCACACCAGTCCCTGGTCAGGGCTGAGTCTGTTGCAGTGACAAAGCCCTCTCAGTTTGGGACACCACGGTGAGCAGGGGTGAGAAAAATGTGCCGTCCTTGCACCGCTGGATGCAGGGATGCTCCAGGAAAACACAAACCACACAGTGCCTCCTGTGCCCTGGGCAGCAGAAATCCCGCTCTGGCTGCTGAGCTGGCTCAGCTGCCCTCCTCCTTTCCTTCCTCCTCCTCCTCCTCACCTCCAGTTTCCTCCCCAGGCAGGCACCTCCTGCCTGGCTCAGGGCCTGCAGTTCCCCTGGATAACAAACTTCTCCAGGCGCCCAAGGCTGCAAATACATTTTGAGGGGGGGCGTTTATCACCCCGCCGCCACCTCTGGAGCCCCTCAGTTGATCTCTCCCTCCGTGAACTCCTCCTTTATGGACTGTTTGCGGGATTTGCAGTCCGGCAGGTCGAAGCCGAAGTCGGCCCAGTCGTCGGCGGTGCCGCGGTTGGGGATGGTGATGGTGTGGCGCACGCGGAAGTGCACGGCCTCCATCACCCGCTGCCGCTGCAGCTCGCCCGAGCTGCCGATGGAGATGGTGGAGGCGTTGCTGCTGGAGCGGATCAGCTGCTGGGCCCCGTAGTCGTGGCTCTGCTTCAGCTCCTGCAGGCCCCGCCAGATGATCATCCGGTACTGCTCCGGGATCTTCAGTGCTGCGAGATCCTGCAAGGACAACGCCGCTGAGGCACGGCCGGCAGAGATGGGGCCGTACCAGCTGGGCAGAGCCCTGCGCCCCCAGTTATGATTCTGGGGGGACACGTGGGCATGATGCCCAGCAGAGCAGGGCTGGACCTCCCGCCATGGCCACGGTGCATCATCCCCTGGGTTATTTCTCGTTTGTAACCCGGTTACTCAACCGCAGCTTTGCAGGTTGGAGACTTTTTGTTGTTGTTTTGGGAGGAGTTCACATCAAACTGGTGGAAATGGGAGGGAAGGAAGGGATCATTGCCCTTGAACACAGGTTGCAGAGCAGCGTGTGCAGCATCCTTGTGGCTGTGCACTTGGGATGGCCTCTGCTCTGGTCCTGGCCCAGGAGGATGGAGCAGCACCAGCCTCGAGCACCGAGGTGGGTGACCTCAGCTTGGGGACATGTGCCAGGACACACACCAGCACAGGGAGGAGCTGCCAGAGATCCATGTTAATGCCAACACAGAGACTCACGGGAGCGTTAACTGGAGCAGACAGCGAGTATGCAATTAGTAGCTACAAACGCCAACTCAGACACACAGCTCTGCCCTGACACAAGTTTTGGCCATTCCTAAATGTTTCCGTGGACAGCTGACAGACAGTCATGGAGTTAGTTCAGCAAATGGTCCATAACCAGGCTCAGGTTACACAACTGGCCCCAGCCACCAGTGACAAATCATCATCTCCCCCGTGGGACATTGTAGCTGCCAGGTAGAGACACTGCTACACCTGCCTGGGGCAAAACCAGGTCAAAACAGGGTGGGGCAGGAGCTCTGTCTCAGCCAAAACTCCAGCTCTGGGATTTAAAGGGTTTTCCACGGCTCAAAGGGTTCAGGATTATTTTTTGATTTTCTTTTTCTTATTCCTCTGATGGGCTGGGGAAGCCCCAGCTGCGGTGCCACCCCTGGTACCAGCACCACAGTGTGGCAGCAGCAGAGGCTGATGCTCTGGGCACACACAGGTATTTCCAGCATCCCCTCTGTGCTTTTTCTGACAGCTTTTGCCTGATCTGGGCTATTTCATTCCAGACTTCCCTTAATAAAAATGCCCTGGGCTCAGCTCCCTTGTTTCAGCCTCTTTCATTATAAAGATTAGCAGGGAAGAGGTGAGAATAAACTCCCTGAGCTGCAGTGGGGTGTCCCTGCTGGCTCTGTGGGACATGGGGTGTTCCACTGAGCACCTCAGCTGTGCTCTCTGTGTTAGGTGGAAAATCTCCCTGAGCTGTGGCCTGGGGATCTTTGATCTCTGTTGTTTCTGAGAGTCTGGAGGAAGCAGTTGAGCCTGGTTGTGGTTTTTTGGGACTGGTTGTGATTTTTACCAAGGCCTGAGCAATAGCTACTTCCAAAGGACCATCAAGGGGGCAGGAATGACAGGCATCAATCCTGGGAACACACGTTCTGTGTGAGGGGTTGGGGCACAGGTTTCCCTTCCTTCCAAAACACTTTTGGTTTTGCTTTTCAGACCAACGGCTGCGGGAAACAAGTGGTAAAAACAGATCTCCCCAAAGCATTTACCTCTATGGATAGGTTCTGCAGGTGGTAAATATTCTGTAACCCTTGTGAGGTGAAATAGTCGATGCAGTTTGGACACCCCAATCCTGTTAAAAAACTGCAGAGAAAGTTTGGAAAATAAAGTGGCATTAAGTTCTCATGAACAACAGCTGTGTCCCATCTCTGTGGGACAGACCACGTCAGGTGGGGGATGTGGAGAGCTCCGTGGGTGCTCCACTGGCACTAAGGTCAAAGCAAAGTGTGGGGTTGTGTTCATTCCTAAAACTACAGATGTTTTTCTCCTGATTGTCTGAGATCTTGGCTCAGGAACTCACAATATGAGGGAGCTCAAGCTGCTGGGGAGGGGGATCAGGGCATGCCCTGGGCTCTGCCCTGTGTGGATGCTGGCCCAAGGTCTGTCAAAACATCCATGGTCTTTTTAAAGGCCAAAACATTAAAAACCTGCAGTTTCTGATTGAAATAAGCCACATGGACCCATTTCCAGGTGCTGCTGGAAGGGGAAGGGGGAAGCTCATAAAGCTCCATGCCATTGCACACGTAGGACAAGACCCTCTTTTGGATGCACTTAATTTCTAATTGATCAGGGATGGATTCCCAGGGAGGTGTATGACGGCAGTGGGGGTTTCTGACTGATTGGTAGCTGGGCTTTGGTTGCTGAGGTGAGAGGAACAGCAGTGATTTCTCAGTTGGGGCCAGTGGCCAGTTGACCAGTTGCCAGACAGAGGGGAGGGTTAGAGCGAGGGACACAGCAAGGAGCAGAGGACAAGACAGACAGGACACCAGGTGCCTTCCCTACCTGACGAGGCTGGGGTCGGCGTTGTAGGGTGGCGGGGGCGTGCAGTGCGACCCAGACACCATGGACTGGGATGAGTGGCCCCCGTTCATTTCTCCATTGCTCTGCATGGGGTGGCTGTTCAGCATCCCGGGTCCTGGCCAGCGGCAACAAACACACCATTAGACACCACCCAGGCCTGATAGCCCCGCTCCTGGGCAGGGAGAGCCCTGTGCTGGGCCTGCTGACAGAGGACGTACCCATGGGGCCCAGGCTGGGCGCAGAACTGGAGCCGTGCTGGGCGGGCTGCCCCACCAGCTGGTTCACAGATGGCAGCTTGTTGATTCCTCCGCCGTGGGCTTTGTTCATGGGGGAAAGGACGGGGCCGTAGGAGGAAGGTGTCTGCAGCTGGCTCCTGTTTGGGGAGGGAACACACTGGTCAGACTGGGGTGAGTGGGATGGAGCTGCCCTGCTCAGGCCTGGAGCTCCCTCCCGGCCCATCAGGCCTCAGGAGCTGTGGGGGTCTTGAGGGGCTGCAGGGATCTGGGGGGGCTGTAGGGGCCTCAGGGGCCGTGGGGGTCTCAGGAGCTGTGGGGGTCTCAGGAGCTGCAGGGCTCTGGGGGACTGTGGGGATCTCAGGGACTGTGGAGGCCTCAGTGATGGCGGAGGTCTCAGAACTGTGGGGGTCTCAGGAGGTGGCAGGGGCCTGGAGGATTGGGGGGTCCTCAGAGACTGTGGGGGTCTCAGGGATTGGGGGGGGCCTCTGGAGCTGTTAGGGTCTCTGGGACTTTGGAGGTCTCATGTGCTCTGATGGTTTCAGGGGCTGTGAGGGTCTCAGGGCTGTGATGATCTCAGGGCTGTGAGGGTCTCAGGGCTGTGATGATCTCACGGCTGTGAGGGTCTCGGGGCTGTGATGATCTCAGGGCTGTGAGGGTCTCAGGGCT